>OU696696.1:202603990-202857911 GCA_916050605.2 Platycheirus albimanus
CATACACATACACATACACATACACATACACATACACATACACATACACATACACATACACATACACATACACATACACATACACATACACATACACATACACATACACATACACATACACATACACATACACATACACATACACATACACATACACATACACATACACATACACATACACATACACATACACATACACATACACATACACATACACATACACATACACATACACATACACATACACATACACATACACATACACATACACATACACATACACATACACATACACATACACATACACATACACATACACATACACATACACATACACATACACATACACATACACATACACATACACATACACATACACATACACATACACATACACATACACATACACATACACATACACATACACATACACATACACATACACATACACATACACATACACATACACATACACATACACATACACATACACATACACATACACATACACATACACATACACATACACATACACATACACATACACATACACATACACATACACATACACATACACATACACATACACATACACATACACATACACATACACATACACATACACATACACATACACATACACATACACATACACATACACATACACATACACATACACATACACATACACATACACATACACATACACATACACATACACATACACATACACATACACATACACATACACATACACATACACATACACATACACATACACATACACATACACATACACATACACATACACATACACATACACATACACATACACATACACATACACATACACATACACATACACATACACATACACATACACATACACATACACATACACATACACATACACATACACATACACATACACATACACATACACATACACATACACATACACATACACATACACATACACATACACATACACATACACATACACATACACATACACATACACATACACATACACATACACATACACATACACATACACATACACATACACATACACATACACATACACATACACATACACATACACATACACATACACATACACATACACATACACATACACATACACATACACATACACATACACATACACATACACATACACATACACATACACATACACATACACATACACATACACATACACATACACATACACATACACATACACATACACATACACATACACATACACATACACATACACATACACATACACATACACATACACATACACATACACATACACATACACATACACATACACATACACATACACATACACATACACATACACATACACATACACATACACATACACATACACATACACATACACATACACATACACATACACATACACATACACATACACATACACATACACATACACATACACATACACATACACATACACATACACATACACATACACATACACATACACATACACATACACATACACATACACATACACATACACATACACATACACATACACATACACATACACATACACATACACATACACATACACATACACATACACATACACATACACATACACATACACATACACATACACATACACATACACATACACATACACATACACATACACATACACATACACATACACATACACATACACATACACATACACATACACATACACATACACATACACATACACATACACATACACATACACATACACATACACATACACATACACATACACATACACATACACATACACATACACATACACATACACATACACATACACATACACATACACATACACATACACATACACATACACATACACATACACATACACATACACATACACATACACATACACATACACATACACATACACATACACATACACATACACATACACATACACATACACATACACATACACATACACATACACATACACATACACATACACATACACATACACATACACATACACATACACATACACATACACATACACATACACATACACATACACATACACATACACATACACATACACATACACATACACATACACATACACATACACATACACATACACATACACATACACATACACATACACATACACATACACATACACATACACATACACATACACATACACATACACATACACATACACATACACATACACATACACATACACATACACATACACATACACATACACATACACATACACATACACATACACATACACATACACATACACATACACATACACATACACATACACATACACATACACATACACATACACATACACATACACATACACATACACATACACATACACATACACATACACATACACATACACATACACATACACATACACATACACATACACATACACATACACATACACATACACATACACATACACATACACATACACATACACATACACATACACATACACATACACATACACATACACATACACATACACATACACATACACATACTCAACACATACACATACACATACACATACACATACACATACACATACACATACACATACACATACACATACACATACACATACACATACACATACACATACACATACACATACACATACACATACACATACACATACACATACACATACACATACACATACACATACACATACACATACACATACACATACACATACACATACACATACACATACACATACACATACACATACACATACACATACACATACACATACACATACACATACACATACACATACACATACACATACACATACACATACACATACACATACACATACACATACACATACACATACACATACACATACACATACACATACACATACACATACACATACACATACACATACACATACACATACACATACACATACACATACACATACACATACACATACACATACACATACACATACACATACACATACACATACACATACACATACACATACACATACACATACACATACACATACACATACACATACACATACACATACACATACACATACACATACACATACACATACACATACACATACACATACACATACACATACACATACACATACACATACACATACACATACACATACACATACACATACACATACACATACACATACACATACACATACACATACACATACACATACACATACACATACACATACACATACACATACACATACACATACACATACACATACACATACACATACACATACACATACACATACACATACACATACACATACACATACACATACACATACACATACACATACACATACACATACACATACACATACACATACACATACACATACACATACACATACACATACACATACACATACACATACACATACACATACACATACACATACACATACACATACACATACACATACACATACACATACACATACACATACACATACACATACACATACACATACACATACACATACACATACACATACACATACACATACACATACACATACACATACACATACACATACACATACACATACACATACACATACACATACACATACACATACACATACACATACACATACACATACACATACACATACACATACACATACACATACACATACACATACACATACACATACACATACACATACACATACACATACACATACACATACACATACACATACACATACACATACACATACACATACACATACACATACACATACACATACACATACACATACACATACACATACACATACACATACACATACACATACACATACACATACACATACACATACACATACACATACACATACACATACACATACACATACACATACACATACACATACACATACACATACACATACACATACACATACACATACACATACACATACACATACACATACACATACACATACACATACACATACACATACACATACACATACACATACACATACACATACACATACACATACACATACACATACACATACACATACACATACACATACACATACACATACACATACACATACACATACACATACACATACACATACACATACACATACACATACACATACACATACACATACACATACACATACACATACACATACACATACACATACACATACACATACACATACACATACACATACACATACACATACACATACACATACACATACACATACACATACACATACACATACACATACACATACACATACACATACACATACACATACACATACACATACACATACACATACACATACACATACACATACACATACACATACACATACACATACACATACACATACACATACACATACACATACACATACACATACACATACACATACACATACACATACACATACACATACACATACACATACACATACACATACACATACACATACACATACACATACACATACACATACACATACACATACACATACACATACACATACACATACACATACACATACACATACACATACACATACACATACACATACACATACACATACACATACACATACACATACACATACACATACACATACACATACACATACACATACACATACACATACACATACACATACACATACACATACACATACACATACACATACACATACACATACACATACACATACACATACACATACACATACACATACACATACACATACACATACACATACACATACACATACACATACACATACACATACACATACACATACACATACACATACACATACACATACACATACACATACACATACACATACACATACACATACACATACACATACACATACACATACACATACACATACACATACACATACACATACACATACACATACACATACACATACACATACACATACACATACACATACACATACACATACACATACACATACACATACACATACACATACACATACACATACACATACACATACACATACACATACACATACACATACACATACACATACACATACACATACACATACACATACACATACACATACACATACACATACACATACACATACACATACACATACACATACACATACACATACACATACACATACACATACACATACACATACACATACACATACACATACACATACACATACACATACACATACACATACACATACACATACACATACACATACACATACACATACACATACACATACACATACACATACACATACACATACACATACACATACACATACACATACACATACACATACACATACACATACACATACACATACACATACACATACACATACACATACACATACACATACACATACACATACACATACACATACACATACACATACACATACACATACACATACACATACACATACACATACACATACACATACACATACACATACACATACACATACACATACACATACACATACACATACACATACACATACACATACACATACACATACACATACACATACACATACACATACACATACACATACACATACACATACACATACACATACACATACACATACACATACACATACACATACACATACACATACACATACACATACACATACACATACACATACACATACACATACACATACACATACACATACACATACACATACACATACACATACACATACACATACACATACACATACACATACACATACACATACACATACACATACACATACACATACACATACACATACACATACACATACACATACACATACACATACACATACACATACACATACACATACACATACACATACACATACACATACACATACACATACACATACACATACACATACACATACACATACACATACACATACACATACACATACACATACACATACACATACACATACACATACACATACACATACACATACACATACACATACACATACACATACACATACACATACACATACACATACACATACACATACACATACACATACACATACACATACACATACACATACACATACACATACACATACACATACACATACACATACACATACACATACACATACACATACACATACACATACACATACACATACACATACACATACACATACACATACACATACACATACACATACACATACACATACACATACACATACACATACACATACACATACACATACACATACACATACACATACACATACACATACACATACACATACACATACACATACACATACACATACACATACACATACACATACACATACACATACACATACACATACACATACACATACACATACACATACACATACACATACACATACACATACACATACACATACACATACACATACACATACACATACACATACACATACACATACACATACACATACACATACACATACACATACACATACACATACACATACACATACACATACACATACACATACACATACACATACACATACACATACACATACACATACACATACACATACACATACACATACACATACACATACACATACACATACACATACACATACACATACACATACACATACACATACACATACACATACACATACACATACACATACACATACACATACACATACACATACACATACACATACACATACACATACACATACACATACACATACACATACACATACACATACACATACACATACACATACACATACACATACACATACACATACACATACACATACACATACACATACACATACACATACACATACACATACACATACACATACACATACACATACACATACACATACACATACACATACACATACACATACACATACACATACACATACACATACACATACACATACACATACACATACACATACACATACACATACACATACACATACACATACACATACACATACACATACACATACACATACACATACACATACACATACACATACACATACACATACACATACACATACACATACACATACACATACACATACACATACACATACACATACACATACACATACACATACACATACACATACACATACACATACACATACACATACACATACACATACACATACACATACACATACACATACACATACACATACACATACACATACACATACACATACACATACACATACACATACACATACACATACACATACACATACACATACACATACACATACACATACACATACACATACACATACACATACACATACACATACACATACACATACACATACACATACACATACACATACACATACACATACACATACACATACACATACACATACACATACACATACACATACACATACACATACACATACACATACACATACACATACACATACACATACACATACACATACACATACACATACACATACACATACACATACACATACACATACACATACACATACACATACACATACACATACACATACACATACACATACACATACACATACACATACACATACACATACACATACACATACACATACACATACACATACACATACACATACACATACACATACACATACACATACACATACACATACACATACACATACACATACACATACACATACACATACACATACACATACACATACACATACACATACACATACACATACACATACACATACACATACACATACACATACACATACACATACACATACACATACACATACACATACACATACACATACACATACACATACACATACACATACACATACACATACACATACACATACACATACACATACACATACACATACACATACACATACACATACACATACACATACACATACACATACACATACACATACACATACACATACACATACACATACACATACACATACACATACACATACACATACACATACACATACACATACACATACACATACACATACACATACACATACACATACACATACACATACACATACACATACACATACACATACACATACACATACACATACACATACACATACACATACACATACACATACACATACACATACACATACACATACACATACACATACACATACACATACACATACACATACACATACACATACACATACACATACACATACACATACACATACACATACACATACACATACACATACACATACACATACACATACACATACACATACACATACACATACACATACACATACACATACACATACACATACACATACACATACACATACACATACACATACACATACACATACACATACACATACACATACACATACACATACACATACACATACACATACACATACACATACACATACACATACACATACACATACACATACACATACACATACACATACACATACACATACACATACACATACACATACACATACACATACACATACACATACACATACACATACACATACACATACACATACACATACACATACACATACACATACACATACACATACACATACACATACACATACACATACACATACACATACACATACACATACACATACACATACACATACACATACACATACACATACACATACACATACACATACACATACACATACACATACACATACACATACACATACACATACACATACACATACACATACACATACACATACACATACACATACACATACACATACACATACACATACACATACACATACACATACACATACACATACACATACACATACACATACACATACACATACACATACACATACACATACACATACACATACACATACACATACACATACACATACACATACACATACACATACACATACACATACACATACACATACACATACACATACACATACACATACACATACACATACACATACACATACACATACACATACACATACACATACACATACACATACACATACACATACACATACACATACACATACACATACACATACACATACACATACACATACACATACACATACACATACACATACACATACACATACACATACACATACACATACACATACACATACACATACACATACACATACACATACACATACACATACACATACACATACACATACACATACACATACACATACACATACACATACACATACACATACACATACACATACACATACACATACACATACACATACACATACACATACACATACACATACACATACACATACACATACACATACACATACACATACACATACACATACACATACACATACACATACACATACACATACACATACACATACACATACACATACACATACACATACACATACACATACACATACACATACACATACACATACACATACACATACACATACACATACACATACACATACACATACACATACACATACACATACACATACACATACACATACACATACACATACACATACACATACACATACACATACACATACACATACACATACACATACACATACACATACACATACACATACACATACACATACACATACACATACACATACACATACACATACACATACACATACACATACACATACACATACACATACACATACACATACACATACACATACACATACACATACACATACACATACACATACACATACACATACACATACACATACACATACACATACACATACACATACACATACACATACACATACACATACACATACACATACACATACACATACACATACACATACACATACACATACACATACACATACACATACACATACACATACACATACACATACACATACACATACACATACACATACACATACACATACACATACACATACACATACACATACACATACACATACACATACACATACACATACACATACACATACACATACACATACACATACACATACACATACACATACACATACACATACACATACACATACACATACACATACACATACACATACACATACACATACACATACACATACACATACACATACACATACACATACACATACACATACACATACACATACACATACACATACACATACACATACACATACACATACACATACACATACACATACACATACACATACACATACACATACACATACACATACACATACACATACACATACACATACACATACACATACACATACACATACACATACACATACACATACACATACACATACACATACACATACACATACACATACACATACACATACACATACACATACACATACACATACACATACACATACACATACACATACACATACACATACACATACACATACACATACACATACACATACACATACACATACACATACACATACACATACACATACACATACACATACACATACACATACACATACACATACACATACACATACACATACACATACACATACACATACACATACACATACACATACACATACACATACACATACACATACACATACACATACACATACACATACACATACACATACACATACACATACACATACACATACACATACACATACACATACACATACACATACACATACACATACACATACACATACACATACACATACACATACACATACACATACACATACACATACACATACACATACACATACACATACACATACACATACACATACACATACACATACACATACACATACACATACACATACACATACACATACACATACACATACACATACACATACACATACACATACACATACACATACACATACACATACACATACACATACACATACACATACACATACACATACACATACACATACACATACACATACACATACACATACACATACACATACACATACACATACACATACACATACACATACACATACACATACACATACACATACACATACACATACACATACACATACACATACACATACACATACACATACACATACACATACACATACACATACACATACACATACACATACACATACACATACACATACACATACACATACACATACACATACACATACACATACACATACACATACACATACACATACACATACACATACACATACACATACACATACACATACACATACACATACACATACACATACACATACACATACACATACACATACACATACACATACACATACACATACACATACACATACACATACACATACACATACACATACACATACACATACACATACACATACACATACACATACACATACACATACACATACACATACACATACACATACACATACACATACACATACACATACACATACACATACACATACACATACACATACACATACACATACACATACACATACACATACACATACACATACACATACACATACACATACACATACACATACACATACACATACACATACACATACACATACACATACACATACACATACACATACACATACACATACACATACACATACACATACACATACACATACACATACACATACACATACACATACACATACACATACACATACACATACACATACACATACACATACACATACACATACACATACACATACACATACACATACACATACACATACACATACACATACACATACACATACACATACACATACACATACACATACACATACACATACACATACACATACACATACACATACACATACACATACACATACACATACACATACACATACACATACACATACACATACACATACACATACACATACACATACACATACACATACACATACACATACACATACACATACACATACACATACACATACACATACACATACACATACACATACACATACACATACACAGCTAGGCATATTCTTCATAAATATGCTTTTATTCTGTTTTCTTTTTTTTAATTTTTTCATCTATGAATCTGTATAAATCCATATCTTTTAGTTTATATATGTAGATATTCGCACCTTTCTTTGCACTATGCGCTTTAAGATTAGAAATAATTTTTTTTTATAATTTATCTAATTATTATTTGCAAATATTTTTTGAATTGAATCATTTTTCAGCCGATTGGGACTTCTGGCTACTGTACTTTAATAGAGAAAAGAAAACATTTGAATTTTTCAGCCAATGCTGCAAGGCGGCCGGCAATGTTCACGTGAAATGTAATAGATTTAAGTTTTTTCATTATGTATACACCCTTAAAAATGCCTTATGCTGTATTATGTAAAACGACAACTAGAGGTAGTTAAATTTCTTTTTTCGAAGCAGAAGTAGCCCTTTAGCCATTATTTTTTCGATGTAACCGGTCTTCTTGAATAATCCACCGTCTAGGTAAGACGTATCAAATAAAGACTCATTATAACGTTGACTGAATAAGTGTCTTTTTTTTCATCATACTTTGTGGAATCTACCAGAGAATCAGCAGGGGTAAGACCCCAACAAAGTGGCAGAAGGTTAAGGAATTCAAAACATCAAGTCGATGGTTTACTGGACCACACTTCCTCAAGCTATATCCAGACAACTGGCCTCAGGAAATTTATCACAGTGAAAGCGACACAGAAGAAGAACTTAAGACATGCTTCACTAATGTCCACATATCTACGCGAGCAACCATATTCCGTTATCACGAAATTTCCCGTTGGAATAGATTGCTGAGAAGTACAGCCTTCGCACTTCACTTCATCTATAACGCACGAAGTAAAAAACTTAAATACAAGAAGTCAGGTGGGCCCCTCTCACAAGAAGAGCTTCAATCTGCAGAGTTTTCACTTTTAAAGGAAGTGCAGGCTATCGTTTATAGCGAAGAAATCGCAGACCTACTAGCTAACCAATTGGTGGAAGCATCCAGTACTCTCTACAATTTATGTCCACGCTTAGACAAAACTGGCATTATTCGTGCATTCACTAGGATTCAGCTATCTAAAAACGTAGATGAGGACGCAAAACAACCCATCATTCTTCCAAGAGACCATCGAGTGACCCATTTAATTATCACCGACGTACACTGCCGGTACAACCATCAGAACCATGAGACGGTAGTCAACGAAATTCGAAAAAAATTTCATATACCACAACTAAGAGCTGCTCTCGCAGCAGTTAGACGAGTATGTCAAACGTGCAAGAACAACAAAGCAAAGTCGCTTCATCCTATTATGGCACAACTTCCACCAGCACGACTAGCTTCGTTTTGCAGACCGTTCTCCTTCGTCGGAGTCGACTACTTTGGACACATGAACGTAACTATACTTCGGAGAACAGAAAAAAGATGGGGTGTGCTTTTAACGTGCCTTACCACGAGAGCGGTCCACCTCGAGATAGCTCACTCACTAACATCTGACTCATGCATTATGGCACTCCGGAACTTCATTGGACGTCGGGGAACTCCAATCGAATTGTACAGCGATAAAAGGACGAACTTTATTTATGCCGAGCGAGAGCTTAGGGAAGCCTTTCAACGTGTAGACAAATATAAGCTCATAGAAGCCTTCACTTCACCATCAACTAAGTGGAAATTCATTCCTCCAGGGTCACCACATATGGGGGGTAGTTGGGAAAGATTAGTAAGATCCGTAAAAAATACACTGAACCAGATAATGCCAACTAGGAATCCGTCGAAAGAACTCCTAAAAAATATGCTAATCGAGGTAGAAAATATCATAAACTCAAGATCTCTAACGTATATTCCCATCGACAGTGATAACGAGGAGGCACTTACTCCAAATCATTTTCTTTTGGGGTCGTCGAATGGTTCCAAACCACTTGCAGTATTTAATGATGACATTAGGGTGCTAAAGAAAAATTGGCAAACATCCCAGCAGTTCGCGGAATGGTTCTGGAAACGCTGGGTACGAGAGTACCTTCCCACCATTACTCGTCGTGCGAAATGGTTCAAGCCCGTAGAACCTATTAAAGTTGGGGATATTGTCCTAATTGTGGACCCAAATAGCCCAAGCAACTGTTGGCCGAAAGGCCCAGTGGTGGGTACCAGAACCTCCAAAGATGGGCAAGTTCGAAGCGCCTTAGTACACACCCAATCGGGTGTATATGAGAGACCCGTCGTAAAACTGGCAACCTTAGACGTTATAAAAGCCAAAGAGGCCCGCCCCCAGAAGGTCCTACCGGGGGGGGAGTGTTGGCAACGCTCATTACCGCCAGTAGGTACTAGAAGTAGGTACCTTCTAAGGTACTAGATGGTCAAAAGCCGCCATCTTTGGCATCTGGCATTTTGGGTTGTCTCTAAAAAGAAACCTGCTAGACACCAGTCGTCAAGAACAAAAAAGCAAAAACCAAATATTATAATTATAAATTATTGAATTAAGAAATACCTATGTATAATAAACCATATGAAGAAAAAACTATTGTAAGTAAAACATTTTGAAATATGTATTAAAATTATGAAATATTTTAAAACTTAAATAAATATTGAACATATGTAGGTTGTAACCTGGCCACGAGAAATAAGGATATTTTACTAAGCTAGAAGTTACAGCAAGTTTGCTTCATGTTGGTACCAACTCGTACCAACAAGGTGTATTATTATATTATTTCGATTGTTATCTTAAGACTTTAACTTGCCTTAAAGTAGGTACCTATAATTTCAAATAAAAACAAAATACCTACATACATATTTTGTTCATATAAATGGCTTGAAATTCTTTAAATTGTGATGTTGCCAAATATAACAATAGAGAACAGAACTTACACATTCAACAAATTCTTAAGAAAATATGATATTAAACACACACAAGCACAATATTTTCTGATTTAATTATGACTTATCCTCACCGTTGACATGGCAATAACAGCTCAATAGCTAACTCCCTCATTGTGCTAGTTGTTATTACAAAATAAATAATATAGGTATGTACAATGTACATCTCTCAATCGCTTTCCCAGTACATCAACCCCTCCTCTACCAGTCAGCAAATTCTGCTAAACCTATAAATGTAACATCCAGCGCCATCGGCGAGAAAACTCACAATAGAATATCGTGTTTCATGGTGTTACCTTTGTATATAAAATCTATAGTAGTAACTAGAACGTACAGAATCGACGGTGTCGGCCTCGCACGCATCCACACAATTTGCTCAATCCACACAATTTACTCATTAACAGACTTTGTGTGGATGGTGTGGACTTTAAGAATGACGAGACTCAACTCAAGTCGCAAAGAATAGGTCAAAATGGAAGAAATCACAACTGAGTGCATATGAATTCTTTTTGAGTGGAATTGGCTTTTGAGGGTGGGTTTGTGTGTTAGTAGGATTTTTTTTTTTTGGTTTGATGGATTTTGGTGTAAATGTATGGCAGCCATCTTTAATTTGAATTTTTTTGAATTGATGTGATGGATATTGTTGGCCTTGAAGAGGAAATGTATGAAAACGTTCTTATTTCATGTGGAAGCCATGATTGCCAATAAATAAATTTTTCTAGCAAAATAATAATGTTTGGTGATTTAGGTAATTATTGTGGGGCCTGCACTTTAGTGTATAAATGCACTAAAGGATTAAAGGTATGCGGTATTTGAGGATTATATAAGGTATAATAAAATTCGAGGACGTGTACATGGGTTGAAATAAGAAAAAAAAGCACATGAATTCTAGAATAATTATTAATAGGTATACCTATATGCAACCTACTTTATTTGATTGCCGCTTTTCTTAGATAACAATCGTTTTACATGATGTGACTTAATAAGTACCTATATTCTGAAATACTAAAAACGAGGAATTTCTAAAACTCTTTCTTTTCAAATAATTCGAACCTTCCCTTTCCTAAGGAAAACTAGATTTATTTATGATTTTTACAAAGATTGCACAAATGACTATAAAGAAAAACAAATTTTTACAAATGCATAGGTACGCAAATATTTACTCAGGAAATTACAATTAAAGTTCAAAAAAAAAAACCTTATACATTTCGCAGAAACTCGTAGAGGTGGCAATCATATCGCAGTACGTTTGAAATTTTTGCAGCAAGATTTTTCACCGTTCTAACATCCATAGCTGAAATTGTTATTGAGTGATTTTTTTTATTGGGAAGTGATTGTGTGAGTGTATTGTGTTAAAATTGAAATTTGGCAAATTCTTGCTAACTGGACTGGTCATAGATATTTGCAAAAAAAAAATGCACGACTGGGTTGTACGAACTCTAATGTCTGAGAATTGTTTATTGGCTACATAATTTATATTTGAAATTATTTCGAAAATTCTTCTATTTTTCAAATTCAATAAGGAGTTTTCTCAAAAAAATTAAGTAATGCAATAAAATCTAAAAATTGTTTTTTTGGAAAACATTTTTCAAACAAAATTCAAAAACGCCAGTTCATAAGTATTCAGCAAATACATTCATATATAATTTTTCAAAAAAATTAATGGGCAGTTTTAAAAATATTAACTTTTCTTCAAAAAATTAAGAAATGCTTTTAAGAATACGAAAAAATATTTTTAAGAAATATCGGTATGCAGTATAAATTGAGCTACCCACACCTTTTTATGTGTGAAATTTCAAAAGTATCGGTTGAGCCGTTATTGAGATAGTCGAAAGTAAAAAAACATTCCCACGGAAAGTACCGTTTTTAGACATTTAAACCTAACGGTTATATGACAGGTACCGATATTTTTTGTTTTACAAAAAAATTTAATTTCCCCTCTGTAGGTACCAACAATATCTAAAAAATACTCTACGATATAAAAAAAACTTTTTTTTCCACGAATGCATAACTTGCCTTATAATACCTATAATAAGTTAAAATATTGAAAATTGCCAAAAATATATAATATCAAAATATTTCGAAAATCAAATACCTACCTATTTTTTTTTAATTATTAAAAATGACTAGGTATACAATGACTACATATTTATTAAATTGAAAAATATCTAACTAACATACATATTTATATTTCTCAAACCCCGTCGGCATTTAGCTTTTATTTGATATATAACATTTTACATTATTAGCATTTTTAACAAAAATACTGCTTTTCTACTTCTTGTCTATGCATTTACATACAAACGATTTTCCTTGTATGTATAGGTGTAAAATACAACCAGTTCCACTCAGTTTCCAAGCGACACCTTAACTCAACATTTATTTCATTACTTATGATATGACCTTCTTAGCAATATTTTGTATTATTCTTGCTACATTCTATTCTTCGTTTTTTTGCTGCCAGCGCATTGACAGCGACATCCCACGACGGCCTTTTGCGTAAATTTATACTCGTTTACGACAGTACTATAGTTTCTATATACAAAGGTGTTACTATAGATTTTATATACAAAGGTTAAGGGAGGTTGCAGGATAGCAGTCCACATCTGCTTGTCGATAATATATCCACATTCCACATGGAATCCAAAAATGGTTCGTGCTTATGCTAAATCATAACGCCACCTAAGTGACGAAGTAACGCAATATTCTGTTTTCAACGAGGTGGTTCCTCTATGTATATAAACTCAATGGTATAAGTTAATTCTTACAACATAAATTTCTTAAAAAAAAAACAACTTTATTTTTCAACGTTCAAACTAAGACTAAATTACAATTTCAAACTTATTTTAAATAAATGTTGAGTTGACCTCGAATTCGCTCGCTTCGATCGTTAACCTTTTGGTTCCCATTGTTGGTCGCTCCGATCGTCGATATTTTCCAGTGAATCCAGACGCTGCATCGGCAGAACGGATGTAGAACGAATGTTTGCTTGTGAAACGTTGAATATTGTGAAATGTTGGATTGTGAAATGTTAAAGTATGAAACATTGAATTATGAATTATGCTGATTTGTCAATAAACTGTAACATGACTGTGTCATTAACTCTTTCCCTCTAAATTAACACGTCCTCGTGTTGTTGGCAGGTTGTAGAATGTTGGATGTTCAGAATTGCTTGAATGTGCTGAATTTCTTAAGTTTTATTTCGAAAGAAATGATTACAGGTGTGATTGTTCTGGTAAACTTTTTTCCTCTTAGATGGGTCGTCATTAGTGTTATTATGACGAAGAATATAACTGCGAATAAAGGAAAATTTATGCACTGGTGAACATCTTTTTCTACCTGGATTTTGTTGATGGTTTTGGTGTTGTTCATGTGAAGTTCCTTCATCAGTTGAAGTGACAGGATTTCTTCTTTTTCTGGTACTTCCGAAACTAGATGCAGGAGTGGTGGCATCTCGTGGATCTCAGATATTTCTTCTGCCATGTATTGTTGGTTCATGATTCTCCACGTATTGTTTGAGAATTTTATGAGGTATGTGCCGTTCAGTTGTTGGGTGTTGTTATCGACATCTATGTTGCCATCGAAGTTGTTGAGTAGGATGATTCCTGTTGCTAGTTCTTCAATCTGTGGGATGTGTTGGCTGTTTGTCTGCTTGCATGTTGCGTTTCTACTTTTCATTAAGTTACATAGGCATTTATCGTTGCTTAGGTCTATTAGGTTTGATTGTTTACAAATTGATACATCGTTTACAGTCTTACAATTTTTTATTATTCCATAGCTACATAAAATTATTATTCTTCAATATTTTTTCATTTTCAATTTTCAACTCAATGGTATAAGTTAATTCTTACAACATAAATTTCTTAAAAAAAAAAAACAACTTTATTTTTCAACGTTCAAACTAAGACTAAATTACAATTTCAAACTTATTTTAAATAAATGTTGAATTGACCTCGAATTCGCTCGCTTCGATCGTTAACCTTTTGGTTCCCATTGTTGGTCGCTCCGATCGTCGATATTTTCCAGTGAATCCAGACGCTGCATCGGCAGAACGGATGTAGAACGAATGTTTGCTTGTGAAATGTTGGATTGTGAAATGTGAAAGTATGAAACATTGAATTATGAATTATGCTGATTTGTCAATAAACTGTAACATGACTGTGTCATTAACTCTTTCCCTCTAAATAAACACGTCCTCGTGTTAAAAGTGTGGCAGGTTGTAGAATGTTGGATGTTCAGAATTGCTTGAATGTGCTGAATTTCTTAAGTTTTATTTCGAAAGAAATTATTACAGGTGTGATTGTTCTGGTAAACTTTTTTCCTCTTAGATGGTTCGTCATTAGTGTTATTATGACGAAGAATATAACTGCGAATAAAGGAAAATTTATGCACTGGTGAACATCTTTTTCTACCTGGATTTTGTTGATGGTTTTGGTGTTCTTCATGTGAAGTTCCTTCATCAGTTGAAGTGACAGGATTTCTTCTTTTTCTGGTACTTCCGAAACTAGATGCAGGAGTGTTGGCATCTCGTGGATCTCAGATATTTCTTCTGCGATGTATTGTTGGTTCATGATTCTCCACGCATTGTTTGAGAATTTTATGAGGTATGTGCCGTTCAGTTGTTGGGTGTTGTTATCGACATCTATGTTGCCATCGAAGTTGTTGAGTAGGATGATTCCTGTTGCTAGTTCTTCAATCTGTGGGATGTGTTGGCTGCTTGTCTGCTTGCATGTTGCGTTTCTACTTTTCATTAAGTTACATAGGCATTTATCGTTGCTTAGGTCTATTACGAGTAGGTTTGATTGTTTACTAATTGATACATCGTTTACAGTCTTACAATTTTTTATTATTCCATACATAATATTATTATTCTTCAATATTTTTTCATTTTCAATTTTGTTCAATAATTTTTATTTTTTATTATTGGCTTTACAATTAATTTTTCATATTTTTTATCTTCGGTTTTTGGAATGCTTACAATATAAATTATATGGTAGAATTATTCATGGCAATTTTAACTTCTGCAAATTCTAATGCTTGCTCAATGTTTTTGAATGGTACATTTTCTATATTTTCATTTATTTTACTTATTATTATGTTTATTTCGGACTTTGATAAAATGTTTGACTTAACAATATTCATTTTACTTTATTCTGTGGCATATATTGCGTTTGTTTTTTCTTCTTTAATAAGTTTTGTTTTAACTATAAAGCAGACTTAATACTAATTTGTTTGCAAAGGTTTTATCTTTTTTTAATTCGTTCATTATTTCGTTAGTAACATTAGTTAATTTATTTATTCTTTCAATGTATGCCTTGTTTTTAAAACCTGATTATTATTATTTTCTAAAACATTATTTTTCTTATTAACCATTACTTCATAATCATCGTGGTCGGGCCTACCCGCGACCCATTTCCAGGCTGCGCCTTTAAAGTTTAAGGATCTTTTTGATCTGTTTATTTTGATATTATTTATAAAGTTCTTAGTACGAGTATGCTTAAGTTCGTGTTCCAGGATAGGGAAAAAGGCGTTTTTAGGTGGGATATGTTCGTATAGGAGGGATGAAGTTTTTGATATGAAGTCTTCATATGTAGATATTTCTATGATGTGGATAAATTTGATGTTTCCAGTTTGGATTCTAGCAAGCCAATGTTTTACAACTATTTTCTCTGAATTAGAATAATCGAATATTCTAACTTCTGTGACGACGAAAGGGATATAAGGTAGGTACCTGTAGGGAAAAGAAAATTAATTTCAACTTTTTATATTTGATTTATGTACTATTCTGTCGGATTCTTAGAAAAGAAAATAAGATTTGTCTTAATGGTTCCATTATGTCTTGTACTGCCCTTGATTTAAGGATTCTGGTTTGAGCATATTTTGAAAGTTTGTCAAACGCAGTGAGAACTAAATTACCTTTGGTTGAATAGATATCTATATGTAGTATATGGCCTGGATATTGAGCAATGGGAGTTGGTTTGAGTTCAGGTTTTTTCGGATGTCTATCATATTTGTGCTCTTGACAAATTTGGCATTGCTTAACTAGTTTATTAATTTTTGCATTCATCTGTGGAAAATAGTAATTCTGGAGTAGCTGCGTTTTATTTTCGCGAGCATTTCTATGAGCTCTGTTATGAATTTTAAGGATATGTTCTTCCTGTTCAGCTGAGTTTGCCAAATCAGTAACTTTTGTTTGAGTGAATCGGATTTTATAGTTTTTAAAGTAAAGTGGGTAAAGGTTTTGGATAATTCCCATGGTTTCTAAATTGGTCATGAGCCCGTTTATAATGTTAGGTATGAGTTATCGTTTGAATATGGAGATAATGTTTTCCTTAGAGTAGGAAGGTTGGACAAAAGTATGCCTACGGAATTTCGGAAAGGGAAATTGGAGTTGATAAGGGTTATCTTCTCCTATAAACAGGATAAGCTGATTTTTGAATACGTTAATTGGGACTTCTACTGCTGGTAAAAGTTGATGTGATGAGCTTTCATCACTATGTTGGGAAGCTGTAAGGGAATTTATCTGAGAGACATGTGGTCTTGAAAGTGTGTCAGCGACAACGTTGGATTTGCCTGGCTTGTATCTTAATTCGTAGTTGTATTCCTTTAACGCTGCTTTCCAACTTTTCATTATGGAGTTATGATTTTTGTTACTTAGAGCATATGTGAAGGTTGATGATCTGTTTAAATTTTCACTTTCGCTGAGCCATAAAGGTAATTTCGAAAGGAATTCAGAGGCCATTAAATAGCCAGTATTTCTTTTTCATTTGCGGCATAAGACTCTTCCGTTTTGTTTAGAGTTCTTGAAATGAACATTAAAGGTTTATCTTGTTGGGATAACACTGCTCCAAGAGCGTAATTTGAAGCGTCGCGTCGGTTGTGAGTTCGAACTCTTTTTTGTAATCAGGATAGGTTAATATTATATCTCTTGATGCTAGGGATTTCTTGAGTTTGTCGAATGCTTCTATCGCTTCATCATTGAGGTTAATTGATTTCTTGCAAGAAAGATTTTTGGATAAGCGTCCATCTTCACCTCTTAAAAGGGCTGTTAGGGGTTTTGGCAATTTGGCAGAGTCACTAATAAAGCGTCGATAATACCCTGAAAGACCTAAAAATGAACGTAGATCTTGAAGTGTCTTAGGGTATGGAAACTGTAGTACTGCCTTTACCTTTTCTGGATTAGTTTTTATGCCATCAGAGGAAATTAGGAATCCAAGGAATTCGACTTCCTCTTTAAAAAATTCACATCTATCTAGCTGCACCTTCATATTGGCAGCTTCAAGAGTTTTGAAAATACTCTCAATACTCTGCAAATGTTCTTTTTCGTTTTTGTTAAAAATGATGATATCGTCGATGTAAACGAAACATATTTTTCCAATATGTTCTCTCAATATATCATCGAGCGCTCTCTGAAAAATTGATGGAGCATTTTTCAGACCAAAAGGCAGCCTGGTGAATTCGTATTTCCCGTTATTCACCGAGAAGGCTGTTTTCTCGATATCTTTTTCTTTGAGAGGGATTTGTTGGAATCCACTTTTGAGGTCAATAACAGTGAAATATTTATTTTGACCTAGTTGCGCTAATACTTGATTGATTTCAGGGATTGGGTACTTGTCAGGAATAGTGATGGTATTAATCTTGCGGTAATCGATCACCAATCGATACTTTTTTTTGCCGGAGGCATCTTATTTTTTTGGGAATAATCCACAAGGGTGAATTGTATGGCGATCTTGACGGTCTTACTATACCATTTTTAACCAGCTACTGTATTTGGCTTTCCACCTCGTCTTTGAGGGCCATTGGATAAGGATAGCATTTTGTGTAGACGGGTGAATCTGAAGTTGTTCGGATTTCTCCTTTTACAACGGTAGTATAGGTTAATTTCTCGTCTGGATCATCGAATAATTTTAAATACTTCCAAGCAAGGGTTTTTATAGAGGCTTCTTGTTCAGTCGTCATTTGTTGCGTTCGCAACGACAAAGTATTGACTGATTGAGCAGCGAGCTGCTTAATCCGAATTTTGATAGAGCCTTTTATTGTCATGAAATTTTGACGAGTATAGATAAATCTTTTAAACTATCGTCTCCGAGGATAGCATTAAAAGATTTTAAATGTGGCATAAGGAAGAATTTAATTTTTAGATCTTTCATACCGAACAAATTTACAAAAGTATGGTGTGTTATTTCTACGTTTCCTCCTGCAGAATTGGCATGAAATCTTTCTCCATTTGGTATTGGGTTTTTTATTAGAGACGGCTGAATGTAGTTTTTGTTGGATCCCGTATCGATTAGGATTTTAAGCACTTCGTCGCCAGACTTCAGTATAGGGCAACGAAGAGCTTGCTAATCTAAAAAATTTATGTCACTAAATTCAGAAACTAATTCAGTGACATTATCATCTATTTGCTCATTTTTTATGGGTTCTATGTAATTATTGAAAGTTTGTACATATTCTTGGTCCTCTAACTGAGAGGCATCGAAGTATTGCTTCAATTCTGACTCTTGTGGGGTTTCAGTTGATGTATTTAGGTGAAAATTCCTTTATAGTTTACTAGGATAATTGGGTTGTTGTGGCTAATTGTTGGCTCTTTTCGGTGCGGGTGGCCAGTTTCTTTGTTGATGTTGATATTGCGTAATTCACTCTAGCTGTTCCAATAGTTGATGTTTCCATGGGTTCCTGTCTTGGTTGTGGCCTTGGCGGTGGTCTGATGTTTTGTCCTTGGGCTTGATTAAAGGGTTGATGTTGAAAAGGATTGTTTTGGAAGGGTGGTTGTCTAGGACCATTATTATAAAATGGGAGTGGGCGATGGTAATGGTTCATTACAGGATGGGGGCGCGTGCAAAATGGGCAAGTTGTGGATAGAATGGGATTTGACGATTGGGTAATGAATTATTGTTATTTGTTCTTCTGGGAGGAAGCTCTGGGGGTATTGAATTATAGATCCTCTTCGTGTTGTTATTTGTTGCTATTGCATATTGAGCACAATAATTTTGATTTTCAAGTTTTAAACATAAATGTAATGCTTGGGGTAAGTCTGCAGGTTCTCGGATGCCGAGAAGCCTAGGCAGATCGCCTTTAAGACCTCTTATAAAGGTGTCTAGGGCTTTGTCCCTATAAGCATGCATTAACATATTTAGAACTTCTGAGCCCATTTCCATAGAGGAAATTTTGTTGAGAATCAATGATAGATGGTTATAAACTTCCTGGTAGAAGTCTTGAATAGAAGAGTTACCTTGTACTAAAGAAGTTAATTGGTACTCTAATGTTCCTAGGTCACGTTTATCCGCGTAATATAATGTTAAGCACCTGGAAATATTTTCGCAATTAAGAGAAGTATTGGAGGACTCGAGAACATGGTCTGCGTGTCCAACAATTTTATTTCGGACTACGTTTATAATACCGAAATATTTTGGGGAGCCTCTTGTTGACTCATATATTTTAAGTATTCTTTCGACGGTTTTGCGCCATGAACTTAATTCGCCTGGTTGCCCAGAAAACTCTCTCTTTTCTGACAACATCAGGTATTTTATCAAGTTCCGAAAGATTTTCTTGTTGATCTGCGTTGATAACCTGATCAATTCCTGTGAATTGATCAGAGTTGGGGTTCATTATAGAATTAACAATGCGCCTACCATCTGTTTGGAGGGCATGAGTAACCATGGAGGTAATTATGCTTTATAATTCGGTGCGATTTATGCTATTGCTTTGTTGGATAGGAGGATTTTGTTGGATCGGAACATTTTGTTGGATCGGAGGATTTTGTTGGATCGGAGGATTTTGCTGGGAGTTGGCAAGAGGAGGTCTACTGAGATTTTGTGGGTTCGAGATGGTATTTTTTTTTTTTTGATTTTACACCTAATTATTGTTTTCTAAATATTTGTGTACTAAGGTTTAAATTATTCATTAAATTGATTTCGATTTTAAACTTTCCTTTACGTTAAGGTTCGTATTTAAAATAATTTTAAATAACGTTACAAGGCATTAATTGATTTCACTTATTTTCCTAAATATTTATTACCAATATATTTTTTTTATATTTGTTTAAAATATAAGGTTCTAAATATGTATCATTTTTCATTTATATTTCAATTTCTTTATTATAAAAGGAAAGGGAAGCTTTTGTGACTTTAAATTATTTCTCATAAATTAACTAAATCTTTTCATAATTTTCAAAAAGTTGAAACGCATGTCTGTGGAGCGGCGTGTAGTTCAACTACGTCCTTTTTGCTATGCTGCTACTTAGGGGCCTTTTTTCGAATTCTCCAACAATTTATGGTTTTTCCACTTTGTGTTTTTATATTTTTTTTTTAAAACTGTCTTTTTCAAGTTCTGCAACAGTTTATTATTTTTTTTTTCGCTTTATTTTAAAATTGTCACAATTTTAAAGGGATTGTTTCAGGTCGCTTAGATCGGCGATATTTTCCAGTGAATCCAGATGCTGAATCGGCAGAACGGATGTAGAACATATGTTTGCTTGTGAAACGTTGAATATTGTGAAATGTTGGATTGTGAAATGTTGAAGTATGAAACATTGAATTATGAATTATGCTGATTTGTCAATAAACTGTAGCATGTGTCATTAACTTATATAAACTCAATGATAATATACTTTTGATTTTTCTGTTGAACTGGCGGTGGCGCCAATATCTGTGAAGGTCAACGCCCAAAACAGGTTCGGTAGACTAAATATTGTTGTTTTCTATTTTGTTCATATACGAGTATGTTTGTGTTTGTCTGCGATTTGGGATGATGATGGTACAATTTATTTTATTTCATGATTTTTGGTAATGGCTTTATGTTAGAAAAAGTGCTAATGTCAGAGATGTTTCTTTATGTTGGTTCCAAGAAGTTGTTGTCGTAAAATTTAAATAAATTAAAAAGAAGCAATAAACTTAGAAATCAATAAAAACATACCTAGTTTCTTATTTATTTTTATACAATTAATATGCATTAAGAAATATAAAACTACAAAAACCAATTTCGACATTAAGAAAAAAATTGGCTAGTCTTCCGTTTTTGGTAGAAGAAAGTGAAATAGATACAAGCATTAAATATCAAAATCAAATGAGTGCTTGAGAGAAAATTTATAGGTTATCGAAAAATTTACTACGAGCTATAAAAAAATATGAATTATTGTTTTAGTAATTTCTCATTTAATTTTTTCAGTTTTCATTGAATCATTTTCTGGCTGCGATAATTAAATGCCCCAACTTGTTCAATTGGATCAGTAATACTTCTTTAAATAATTGATATTATAATAACGTATGTTGATATTTGAGAAGAAGTTGAAAGCACATATTTTTAATTTTTTTTAAAAGGCTTAACAAAATCTTTCCTTTTTTTATATTCAAAAAATTGGATTGCGAGAACTTTTTGAATATAAAAAAAGGAAAGTCCAAGGCTTAGGCCATCACCGCTGTTGTAAAATTGTGCCTTCAATCCAGTGCTGGGGGTCTTTTTTGCGGGAATTCAATTTTACCAGTCCTCAAAATCCTTTCTTCCCACAAATCATTTACAATTTTCTCTTTTTATTTCCCTCAGAAAAAATCACTTTATTTATGGACAATTATATAAAAAAATAATGCGTTACTTGTATCTATCCACTAATATTTCTTTCCATCACTCAAGACAAGGCCCGTGAGACATAGAAACACCATGCCCCTCGTTGGCGCCATCTGAAACGAAAGATTTTAGTAAATTCCACGAAACTTCAAGCCATCTTCCGTGAGTCAAAAACACAGCCCCACGTTGGCGTCCTCTGTAACGTACAATATAATAAAGAAATATTGTGTATACATCTAACCATTTTACATCAGACCACCCCCCTTGAGGCTGGCCATCACCAAGCAAAAAGGTGAAACAAAACCTCAACCACCACCCCCAAGTTAGGTACCATCTATAAAGTAGATAGATCAAAGCACAAATTAACCATTCCTGCCCCGTACACAGAACTTCTCATATGTTTGCGTACCCTATTCAACACACAACGAATCCTTGACATGGTGTGGAAATTCTGTCCTTACCACTATAAGAACCAGTCACCAATTTTGTTGTTGTCGTATTGTCAGGTATCTCTTCACAAACAACCAGCAAGCGTTGTTTTTACCACCTGCCAAACTCTATTACGTGTGAACAACTAAACCCGAATCCTATAACACAATCGTTAACACCTAAAACCAAAGTCTCCAAGAGATCACCGAAAACCATACTCTAGATATGAAATCAGGTTCTCTCCTAAGAGTCCAAAGAGGGAAGGAAGAATCTCCACTCTACCACTCTATGACCATTACTATCGAGAACCATCTCCATAGTCTTAGGCTAAACAAATCACGAGAGAAGGAGATTGGGTCGAGGTCTACCATCGCAGTCGGTCCACAGAACAGGCACCACGATCTAGCTCAGATGGATCGCAAGTTCATGCTCTGAAATCTTCAGACGTCGTCACATTGATTTACTACTGCAAACCTATAAGTTCTGATGTTGCAAGCTCGAAAGTAAAGTTTAATTGCAGGGCCCAATCAACAAACGCCGCTCAGAGAGAGTATTAATAATAAAAAAGAGAGTAAACGAAAAGTGACATTGAATAGAAAGCGCATGATATGTGAGCTTAAACGTATCCTTAGATGATGGAGAATACTACACTTAAACCTCAGTCAACTAGCGATGTGTATTAATGAGAATGTACAGTTGACAAGAGATGCGTATTCTAATGAAAACCGTCATTAATGTGGGAGGGATCTATGCTGTAATTGACCCCTATTGCTTCTAAACCCACCCAGAGAAGAACAAACCTACCTTCACCTTATTGTCCTTGTTTTGCCAAGGCTATTAAAGTCTATATGATATACTTCCAGGACCCCGAAAACGGTCAAAGAAGACCAAAAAAGTCTTCTCACATCCTACAAAATCATTAATAAACGAATAGGAATATCTAAATCACCTCAAATTCAAGAAAAGCATACTCAAAATTCTTCATTCCTGACCGACCTCACCATGTTATTAAATCCACCTTGTACAAGAGCTGTCCACTCTCTTTAATCACTTACTCTGAATTCACCATATCTGAAAATGTCCAACTTCTGAAAAAATATCTTTCAACCAAATCATAATCAAAACTTGATATTTTCTTTCTTAAAAACATTATAAAAGTTCTTATTTTTTAAACTGAGTTTTGTTCCATATAAACTTAAACTTCTAACATATATATCTAAATGTCTTAATAAAGTTAACTTACACCGTAAAGAGATTCGATAATCTTTCCACAATAAGATCAGCAAATCTTTAAATTCAAAAGGAAAACTTATAATCTAACCTTAGCCAAAGTTTGGAATTCAAAAAGAGAGATACAAATCTTCTACCAAAGATTACGAGAAACAGATACTTTCATTCAATCGAGAATCGTAAGAATCTTGTCTGTAGATGACGTCGCGAAAATTTCATAACGTGTCAAAAAAAAAAATAAATTTATACGTCCTGGAATGGCTTTATCGTTTCCCAGACTCGCTTCACTCTCGCGTAGAGTGTTTCAAAAAAAAAATTTGAATATTAATTTTTTTTTTTAATATTCTTTACCTGCTCGGTATTAAAATTGCTGGCATCCGAGTCTAAAAATTATTTTCAATCAAAATTAAATCACGAATAGACGAACAAAAATAACGTACAAACGCGGAACTAATCGAGGGTTAAAATCATAACAAACCCCTAAAAAAATATGGGACGTAAGCTCTTGGGTTTATGTTTTTGAAGGAGACTTTAAGTGATGTATAGAATAGAGAATATAGTTAGAGAAAATATAGTTAAATAGCAATATAGTTTTAATATAGCAATTTGTATATTCAAATAAAATAATTATTTTTGGGAATCAGACGCTGCACTGCTGGAACTAGACGCCATGGAAAAGAAAGTTCATAAATAAAATAAATAAATAAATTGTTGGCACAACAGCTCCAAGCGGGGCCGGGGCCTGTGACTTACACTCTCAACCATTACTGTGTGTGCGTTGATATTCTGCAGGAATGGAAGGGAACTACAATTTACCGCTGAATCCGAACGGCTAACAGAGAAGCACTTTCCATGACATTATTGCTCTTAGAGGATTTGTCACTTCCTCGCAAGAGGCAGTACCCCGGGTAACAACTTTTTAGGTGGAGCCGTCAGGGATCGAACCCAGAACCTTCGGAGTGGCAGTCCGATACATTAACCACTACGCCACGGGCACAGACAAAAGAAATATACAGATGTAGAATAGTAGAACAAAAGCATGTTAAAAAAAAATTCAAAGCTAGCATACCAAAATCGAAAGCTAGCATACTTCATACTCAAACATGTAAGAGAAATTGACATCCTTCGAAAAAAATAAAACATACCTTTATCATACTGTAATATTTTTAGTCTTGGATTCGAAAATAAAACTTATTTTCCCTTACTTTTCAATCACCACTACTATCTCTATAAATGAAACTCACTTTTATCTAAGTTCAAACTCTTTATTTATTTCTTTATCTTAGCACCACTAATTATTCACCATTTATTCGTTACCACGTTTAAAATAAAACTGTGTTTATTTCCGAATAAAATGTCCTATTTATACTTGGGATCAAAGTTTCCCGATCAGTCTAAGTCTCGAACCTTTCGGAATTGTCAAGATGCTTTGAAAGCTTTCAGAGCTTTCAAATTCCCCATTGTTATTTCAGCAGAATCATTCAGCAGAATTATTCAGCATTTTACTGTAGTAGAGACAAAACCATATAGTAATATTTCTGTAGTAGAAACAAAAACCATTCATAAAACTGTAGTTGAGACAAACACTATTCATGTAACATTGCCCCCTTCTTAAGATTGTTCGTCCCGAACAAGTCTACCACTTCCCTGGCCATTGTAGCGGCATAGTCGGTCCCTGTGAACAACTTTCATTTTGCCTCTTACACCTCTCTGAATGCGGTAAACAACATCATTGATTCTGGTGACAACTTTGTAAGGGCCTTTCCAATTTTGCTGGAGCTTCGGTGACAGTCTCTTTTTCCGATGGGGGTTGTATAACCACACAAGATCTTCCACTTGAAACCCTGTCGTCGTTGCATGTGAATCATAACCTGTTTTCATGCGATCACTGGCATCCTTTATCTTTGTTCTGGTCCTTTCATGAATGTACATGAGTCTCTTTTTGAGATCGTCTACATATTCTTCTTGGCTTTGTGGCTCATTTGGAGGGCATCCAAATTTCACTTCACTTGGTAGTCGCATTGTTGAACCAAACAAGATTTCCCAAGGAGTATGTCCTGTAGTGCTATGAACTGCGCTCCGATAGCTCATTAAAAACAGTGGAATGCATCGGTCCCAGTCTCGTTGACAGTCTTCCACTACTTTGGAAAGGTGTTTGTTGCGAGTTGAGGGTAAACCACGGGGGTGTCTTTAGGTGCTGAAATGAGCTGTGGCACGCTTGCTTCCGCTCGGCTAAGCTCGAAGGATTGGGGGGAATTCTTGCTCATCCCAGCCACCTCCCACTCGGCAAACAAAATCATCGTGCCTAAATCAAGGGAAAAGGAAGGGAGAATGGGAAAAGGTAGTTAAAAATAGGAAACGGAATCAGGATATGAAGGTGTTGCACAAACCTGGTTACCTGTGCCACTGCATTGGTGAAAGGATGAGGCTTTATTCATCTTTATTTGTGGAACAAAAAAACTTTTATTGATAAAAAAAATAAAATAATAATAAAAAAACTATAAACTAGGCCCTTACAATCTAACTTTCCATGTCACGAAACATGATATTTAAAATTAAGGTTTTATATCCTGGGATATAATCTTAAAAAAACTAAACCTACACTAAAAAAATTAAAAGAAAATTTTGTCCACAAAAAAAAATCGTTGCCCCACTGTCTCACCAACACAATGGTTCATTGAGCCATCAGAAGCCTTGCCGGATGTTATTGGCAAAAGTTAGGCCTACCCACCCTGGTATCATTGATACAACCAACGCTAAGTCCTTGGCCGGATGTTTGGACTTAGCCCCAAAATCAAACTTCCAGTCGTAATCAGTTACATTGTTTAGGTCTAAGTAGGTATGTGTAAGTATACGTAAGTAAAATGGATGACGTTAAATAGTAAAGTTCAGGTAAGTATAGTTTAAGTGAAAGTATGGAATGTCGTAGTGTAATGTTATTAGTGTGGTGTAAGTAAGCATGGTATTTGTGGTGTAGTGTATGTAAGGTAGAGTATGTACAGTATTGGTCTTCAAAGTCATGGTGCAGTGGAGTTAGTCATATGTCTAAGTTCTGTCATTCTGTAGCGGAGAAAACAAATTCCGTCAACCGCCGGCTCAGCTGAGCCTCCACACACCTTTTGATATGGCTTAGCAATTCATATTAAAATTTAATGAACCACTGTAAAGTAATTAAATTCAATTTCAAGTCCATGTAATTCAAATTTTAATTCATAAATAATATTTTATAATCTGTTATTTTGTATATATTATTAAAATAAACAAAAAAAAGAAAGAAGGAAAAAATCGATAAAAATTCAAAAAAATATGAAAAAAGGTGAATTGTTATGCAAAGAATCCTTTTGATTCTTATTTAAAAAAAAATTAATAATTTTCTTCTTTATTGAAAAAAAGGAACCAAAGACCAAATAAATCAAAAAAAAAAAATAATCAAATGTCACTATACTCGTGATCTGGAGTGTACGTGTCCTTCTTCAACACTCGAAGGAATTCGAAAAGAAAATAAAAAAATTAAATATCTCAAGTGATACTACTCTCGAGATCCTAAGTGTGTGTTACCTTTTTATTTATTTTTTTTTTTCATAAAATATAATCACAACAATTTATGAATAAGTATATGTTTTTAAAGATTTGACTTACTACTTTTTGTTTGTGTTTAAATAAATCCTCGATGGGGTTTCCTTCCAGGTAATGCCGGCAGTACTCGGGATATGTTTGTATGTATGTGTTTTTATTTTTTTTTTTTAATCACTCACAATAATTGTTGTAAAAATATATATATGTAGGTAGGTCCATGCCAGGTAATTTAAGTTACACCACACTTTTCTTTCTTATTTTCTTTTCTTTAACTTTTTTTTTTACTCTACTTTACTTCTTCTTTACTTTCCTCTATTTTTCTTTTCTTTTATTTCACTCTGCATTTCTTTTAACTTATTTTCTTTACTTTTTTTTTTCACTTTTATCTTTTCTTTCCTTTTACAATAGGCACTATTGAGATTCAACTTCTACGTCGAAAATTAAAAGAAAAAAAAATCAAAAAAAAACTATCGCAAGCGACATTGGTCTTTTTTAAAAAAAAATATCAAGAATTGTTAAGAAAATTAGAATGGCTGATTACACTGATTTAGAACACCAAAGGAAAACACAATCACTCTAAATCTTTTGGTTTTGGTCTTAAGGAGCACCCCGCTTCAGCAACCGCCACTGACCTTCAGGCGATTTAAGGTCAAGTAAAAAAACTGCAGAGGCCCGAGTTGGATACCTCGTTCGGTGTTAAATGCACTCTTGGGCAAATTCTACCTTCCCGGAACCTCTGCTTAAGAAACAATGGAGTCTCAAATTCTTCCTTGGGTTTGAAAACTACGCCTTTGGATTCTGGACCATATGATACTAAAAGGGGAATTTTTGTTAACTAAACAGTCTATTTTGCTTCTCTAATTATTTTACTCCTCACCTTTTTAGTCTTGGGTTAATTTTTCTTTTCAAGAAAATCGTTTGTATCACAAACTTAGATTTTTCCAAAAAAAGAATCTGGCGAGCTAAAAAAATTTCCACCAAAAAAAATGACGCTCACAGTGTGAAGTTTTAAGTAAGTTTTACTTTCATAAGAAAAACAACTTTCATACTTTGTTGCAGATGATAAAAGCTTTTCCTTCTCGATCATATGTGCTTCTAATATATAAAAAGAGGTCGATGCCCTGTGGCCTATATTTTGAAATTCTCCTTCACCTATTTGCAGATTCCACATAACAAGAGCTTTCTTTCCCCATCTTCCAGCATCTTTGGCTAATTAAACTTAATTTGTAACCATTGTCTTGTACTTATACGTACATATTTGTATTTCTCTATTGTCTATTTCCATGTATATGTGTCCTCTCAAAAGCTCATCCCATCAGTTTACCAAACGAAACAACAAAAAAAAAAAACAACAAAAAAATAAATAAATAAACCTAACCAAAACTAACTCATACCTAATAAATTACTAAATACTTATTTCCTAACATTATTGCACCACCCATCCCTATTGCACTTTATTTGTTTCTTTGTAAAATCATAATCTTTATTAATATTTAATTTTCAGTCTGTTCAAGGTCCAATTATATAAACAAACCCTGAACGAGCATTATCTGAGCGAATTGAATTCGCCCGATAAAGCTTTCAGACTCATCAGTGTCATCTTTTGACAAATGTCATTTTCCTTGTCATTTGTAAACGTTTACCTTTGTAATGATTTCAATTGTTTTGCTTGACGATCGTGATTATTTTATTTGTTTAAAAGAAACTTATATCTAGTGTATAAAATAGATAAAAATGTTTAATGAAGGGATCTAAATATATGACCATAAAAACTTATATTACTACAAACACTACATCCGACATCTATACCACAGATGTAAACAAAAGGCGTGTAAGTACATATAAAATCATTAAATTTCTTAAGTAAAATTTATTTGTTCGTTTTTCTTTTGTTTTCCAGTGTTATCTAAAGGATATCTACATATTCTCGCGAAGGCGTTATATTTTCCACTGGGCCATGCCCACTTTCATCCACAAGGCATTACAGGGAAACAAACATCAGTGACACTTTATAAGCAATTATTATTAATATATTTTTATTTCAGGTACTTCCATCAGCATGCAGAATTTCGTGGGATGAATGTGTCGTGTAGTGTTAAAGTGTTTTGTCCATTATATCAATAAATGTTTGAGTGTTTTAAAAATGTGAATAGTTTTTTTTTTCTTGTACACTCGGGTTACTCCGATTGGGTACATTTGTAATTTTTTTTTTTTTTTTTTTTTTAGATTATATCTATATAATATTTTTTTGTTTTTCAGGTGATTTGATCGAACGCTGTCGTAACAGGCTCGACGACAGTTATGGAATGGTCGTGACAAAACTGGCCTCGTAAGAAAAGAAAGTGTTCGGTCTGTAACTTTCCTAAGGATTGTTTCTCTTTTCTTTGTAATTGATATGCCGTTCACAATGTGTGGCACGTCCCACTCCCTGAGGTGTTTCTAAGACGTATAGTCCGGGCATTCTTTTCGAAGATGTAATCTAGTTACGCCCTCTTGAGCCTGTTGTTTTATTACCGTAACATTGTACCTACTTTCATTAAATTACATCGACTTTTCAGTCTATGTCTCTATGTAAAAGGTATCTAAATACTAATCAGTCTTAAATTTCAGTCTTTGATTCTCAGTTACTAGGAATTTGTACTATAAAATAAATAAATCTATGCTAACTATATAAATCAAATAAATAAATAAATAATATAAAATAAACTCTGTGACGTATATAACTATATAATAAAACAAGTATAAATATATAAATAACAAATAACTAGGGTAAAATAAATAAATATAGCTCTATAAAAAAATAAATAAGTATATAAATAAAATCTGTAAATAAATAAATAAATAAAATCTATAAATAAATAAATACATCTACATATAACTACTTTTATTAAAAACTAAATCCTCAGGACACATATACATACATAAATATCACAGAATGGGTATCGAAAGAAGCAACAGCAGCTTGAGTGCGTCATTATGAATGGATGTCTTTGGCATGATACCTTCCTACCTTTTCACCATTTAAATTTCCCAATTCATAAAGGGAATTACCCACTGTCTTCAGGACGATTGATTTAATGAATTTAGGTGCTAGTTTTGCATTGTATTTGTCTATGAGGTTACTCTTTTTGAAGTTTCTTCTATACACTATCTGTCCCACTTTGTACGATATTTCTCTAGATCTTAAGTTATATATTTTTGTAGACCTCTGGTGTGCAAGATTTAGATTTTGGAAGATCTTCTTTCTTAACAAAGCCTGTTTATCTGCTTTGTCTAAAATTTCAATATTGGTGTCCTTGATCATGTCAAGTCTTCTTAGCAGGTTATATGTTTCACCATTTTGAACCATTTGAGACCCGAATACAGCATAGTATGGCTCGAATTTACTTGCGTCATGTAATACACTACGCAGTGAGAAGGCTGTGTTGCTCACATGTAAGTCCCAATTACGTTGGTCATGGTCGATATAGGAACGAATTTTAGCAAGTATGGACCGATTTACTCGTTCCGAAGCATTTGCTTGAGGGGAGTAAAATGCCGTTCGTATGTGTTTAACACCGTATCTTTTCAGGAAGCTGGCAAACAATTCTGAGACGAATTGTTTTCCGTTGTCAGAATGGATATATTCGGGTACACCAAAAGTGTGGAAAACATTTTCTTCAAGGTATTTTACTACCTCAGCTGCTGTTGCTCTTCGCAAGGGTTTAAGAAAGACGAATTTGCTAAAATGGTCTAAAGCTATTAAAATATGTGTATTTCCAGTTTTCGTTCGTGGGTAAGGTCCTAAAAAGTCTATGTAGAGTCGTTGGAATGGTCGTTCTGTTATCGTCTGTTGTCCCATGGGTGGTCTAGAAATTGAGTTCGTCGGTTTATTGCACTTACATATATCACAGTTATTTACATAGTCTTGTACTTCGGTGGTCATATTGGGCCAGAAATACCTCTGACGAAGTTTGGCCAGAGTTTTGTGTATTCCTCCATGACCTGCGGAAAACGAATCATGTGCTGTTGCCAAAAGACTCCTACACAACTCCTTCGGTACCCAGAGCTTCCAGGCTCTGTCTTCTTGAATAGGGTCTCCAGTCCGTCTGTCAGTGCGTTTATAGACGAAGCCGTCGGAAATGCAAACGTCTGGAAGTCTGTTTTGGTTTTCGTCGATTGTTTTCTTCAACTCAGCATACTCTTCTGACGCAAAGTATGGAGAACTGAAGTCAACTTCTGGCATTTCAGTCGTGATCTCATCCATATGAACTCTTGAGAGAGTATCCGGGACTACATTTAAGATTCCTTTCCTATGCTCTATTGAAAAATCAAAACCTTGCAGTTTGAAACTCCAACGGGCTAATCGACCACTCAAGTCCTTTTGTGTCATCAGCCATTTAAGGCTAGCGTGGTCGGTTATAATAGTAAAAGGCAACCCTTCAATGTAGGCTCGGAACTTCTTTACTGACAAAACGGCCGCATAGCACTCAAGTTCCGTCACACTATAATTCCTTTGTGCGGGATTAAGTTTCTGGGACATGAATGCTATGGGTCGTTCGTTTTTCTCTTCGTCCATCTGGAAAAGAACACTCCCCACGCCAGTAGATGAAGCGTCACATTGTATGTAGAAGTGTTTTGTGAAGTCTGGGTTAGTAAGTATTGGTGCTGTCACTAAAGTCGCCTTCAGGTTCTCGAATGCTGTCAGTGCTTCGTTTGTCATGACAAAGTCCTTCCCTTTCTTTAGACAGTCTGTCATGGGGGCTGATATAGACGCAAAATTTGGAATAAAGCGCCTATACCATCCCGTCATTCCCAGGAACCGACGAAGTTGTTTAGGGGTTTTTGGAACAGGAAAATCTTTCACCGCAGAAACCTTCTCTGGATCCGTTCTCAAACATCCATCACCGACGAAATAGCCCAAGTACTTAATCTCTTTGAAACAAAACTTGCTCTTCTCCACGTTTATCGTCAGACCCGCTTCCCGCAAACATCTCGCTACCTCTTTGAGTACGCTTATGTGGTTGTTAAAATCTGGAGAGCAAATCAAGAGATCGTCAAGATAGACAAAAACATTCTCTCTCAAACGAGCGGGAATGACTTTGTCCATCAACTTACTCATTCTCTGGGCGGCGTTGCATAGCCCAAATGGCATAACCGTGAACTGATACAACGGTCGCCCGGGGACTGTGAAAGCTGTCTTCTCTCTTGATTTGAGCTCCAGAGGAATCTGCCAAAAAGCGTCCTTTAAATCGATACTCGAGATGAAATGCGTATCACGAAGTCGACTCAAAATCCCTTCGATATGAGGGAGAGGGTACGCAAATTTTTTCGTTGCTGCGTTCACCTTCCGTGAGTCCAAGCAGAGTCTGTTCTTGCCTGGCTTCTGCACCAACACAACTGGGGAGCTATAAGCACTATTGCTCTCTTCGATCACACCGAGTTCAAGCATGCGATCCAGTTCGGCGTACATCAGTTTTTGAACCACAGGTGAGATTGGGTAATGTCGTTGTTTGATGGGAATGGTGTCGTCTTCCATCTCTATGACATGTTCTTCGACATGCGTCTTACCCAATCCCAGGACTGCGAACGAAGGAAACTGTTGCTTGACCCTTTCAAGTTCCTCAGATTGTGATGGTGAAAGCTTGCGCATAGGATCAGCCTCCTGATCTTCCGCCGATGATGGAATGTCGAGAGCGCATATTATGTTGGGAGCAACCTTGAAGGTTCTCCAAAAATCTACCCCTAGATAGAGCTGCTGCTGTTGGTGGAGGCTCTTATATTGCACATTTTTTCTTTGGGAGTAATTTGCAGTCTTTGTCTCTCTTTTTAAAATTTTTATTTCTGGAGGTTCTTGTTTTCCGGGGGTGGAATTGTCATTGGTACAGTGGACCCCGGGACACTGTTGACCTTCAGGTTTCCCTGGCAGGTAGCACACTTAAAAGACAAGTTTCCTTGTCCGCAACTGAAACACGTTAGAGCGTGAAACGTTGAGGGACATGAAGCTGCTGTCGTCTGTTCGTTGTCTCTTGTTCGTTCTGTCTTTTTGTCTCGTTCGTTATTTATGTAAGTAGGATGTCGTTTGTCTGTCCTATTATGAGTTTGTGGTTTGTCCGTGCGGTTATATTGGATTGCAGCAACATGATCCTCTTGTTCACCCTCTGAAATGGGAGAGACAGCCCTACTTCTTTGTGATCCCAGATCTTCTAGCTCACTAACCTGCTTTCTGGATTTCCAGTCTCTTGTTGCTAAGTGTTTTTCAGCTCGTCTACATTCTTCTCTCAGCTTTTGAATGTTCTCAATCGAACATCCGAAGATTAAAGTAGCAACTCTGTCTTTGATATTCTGCCTAACTATGGAAACAAGTTCTTTTTCACTAGGCCTAATTTTCATTTGTAGAGTAAGACCCCGGACATCCTCATAGAACTCATCGAAATTCTCGTTGGGTTGTTGCCGTCTATCCATAATGGCCCTGAGGATTTCGGTGTCTCCTTTACTATTTTGGAACTGCCTTAGTAGCTCCATTTTGAGGTCATAATAATTAAGGAATTCATCTCCCTGATTTTCCTCAAGATACTGCCAGTACCATTTTTCGGCAGGCCCAGTCACCAAATGGTGAAAGTTCGCGAAGATTTGCTCGTTTGAGACCCCGTTCTTTGACTGCAGAGTTTCTACCCTAAAAATGAAACTTTCCACCGTCATACTTTTGGAAGTTCCATCAAATTTGATACCCCACTTGTGGATATCGACTCTCTTGTGGAGATCCTTATAGGCTGCACCCCTGTGACAGTTCGGCTGATTAGCAGAGGAAGCAGGGATGGTCTTAGGTGGGCTGACCTCTGGATCAGACCAATTACATTCTTTTTCCCGTTCTGAGACCACTTATCTTCCTAGTTCCTCCTGCTTCTCCTGCCGAGCATACAGTGCCAGAGTGGATTTCTCCACCAATTGTAGCCTCTCGTTAATTGAATTCTGATTCACTGCTAACGATTGAATCATTTGGTGCATGGTGCTTAAATTCTTTGTTTGTTCGGCAAAAAGACTGATTGTTTTATTGTGGGTCTCGTTAAGAGCCTGAGTTATTGCCGAACCGATGATGGTTTTCAGGTTTTCCCCTCCCATCGTCAGTTCAGATTGTTCCTTATCTTGACCGCTCCTATTTTGTTGATCTTCTTTAGCCTGTCTTTGATCATTGCTCGTGTTGAGAGAAAAGCGTTCCCCTTGAAGATCCCTGGTTAATCTTGCTATGCTGTCCCTAGTCTCTTCTATGTTTCCTCCTGTTGGGATCGCTACTAGCTCTTGGTCTTCTATACCCTGGTTAGCTGTTGATGAAGTGCCTAATCCCGTCCCAGATAAACCATTAGCGCCTCCTACTGCCCCCCCATTTTCTAAGAGGTCATCAAAAGGGTTTTCTAGCAAGGTGCTATGATGCTCCTCTTCAGATGACTCGGGATCTATCGCGTTATGGACTTGGGCACTGGAAAGTCGCGTGACTCGACGCCTACCTGTCCCTCTCCCACGCCTTGGCAGGGTGCTCTTTTTACCTGTCCCAGTTGGTTTCCCGTTCATGGTTTAAATAAAAAAAAAATATCTCCAAAATGAAGAAATTCCAGAAAATCAAAATTCAAAAAAATTAAAAAAACTATATATAAAAAAAATTAAAAAAAAATCCAAAGGTATCAAAATTCAAATTCAAAATCTGTTTTAAAATTTCAAAATAATCCAAAATAAAAAAAACTTATATAAAAAAATCAATAAAATTTTCAAAAAAAAAATCGAAGATAAAAATTCAAGTTACTTCGAAAATCAATTTCAAAATTCCAAAAAAGAAGTTTATTAAAATTAAAAAAAATAATTGGTGTTCGCTACCGAAAATAAAATTTAAAAAAAAATGAAAAATAAAAAGAAAGATATTCAACTTCGCAGAGTTCAAAAATATTGTAATGAAATAAAAATTTAACAAAAAAGGTGCAATAATGCGTTTAAAAAAAAAACAATCAATGAATGGCTCAAATTCTTGTTTTATTATATGATATTTTACGGTCAAACGGTCTAGGAATTAAGTGTTCTCTCCTGTCTGTGTCTTGTCAAGTAGTATTTCCTGTCTTAGGTCCTGTCAAAGTCTTGTAAGGTTTTCGTGTCTGTCTTGATTACTACTGGTGCTTCTGAGACTCAATGAGTGTTTTGAATTATCTCTTGGTTTCCTGCCACATCGAGCTTTCTGATGTTAAACCTGAAAGGTGGTTAGCTAGGAAACAGAGACAACCCTCCACACGAGTAGATCCGAGAAACCACACACATACGCCTCTCTAGATGTCTGACTAAGCCTGACAGTCTGGTTGGCAGTAAGTGTACGGTCCCTCAAAAATACTCCGCTCCCTACCCAACGGCAGATTTTGTTTAACCTCACGGAATCCACTGGTTCTAGACCTGTCGGATTGGACAGCTAAACTCCATCTTCCGTTTCGCGAGGAGCATCTACGGTCTCCAAGCTTGTGCTTGAAAGGATAGGAATAAAAGTTTTAAGGATAAAAAAAAATATACCGATTATTGCGAGTCCAAGGGGATGACCTTAAAAAAAAAATCATCTCCTTGGAGTCTCAATTGATCATTAAGCCGTTCCACGTTGGGCGCCATTGTTGCGAGTTGAGGGTAAACCACGGGGGTGTCTTTAGGTGCTGAAATGAGCTGTGGCACGCTTGCTTCCGCTCGGCTAAGCTCGAAGGATTGGGGGGAATTCTTGCTCATCCCAGCCACCTCCCACTCGGCAAACAAAATCATCGTGCCTAAATCAAGGGAAAAGGAAGGGATAATGGGAAAAGGTAGTTAAAAATAGGAAACGGAATCAGGATATGAAGGTGTTGCACAAACCTGGTTACCTGTGCCACTGCATTGGTGAAAGGATGAGGCTTTATTCATCTTTATTTGTGGAACAAAAAAACTTTTATTGATAAAAAAAATAAAATAATAATAAAAAAACTATAAACTAGGCCCTTACAATCTAACTTTCCATGTCACGAAACATGATATTTAAAATTAAGGCTTTATATCCTGGGATATAATCTTAAAAAAACTAAACCTACACTAAAAAAATTAAAAGAAAATTTTGTCCACAAAAAAAAATCGTTGCCCCACTGTCTCACCAACACAATGGTTCATTGAGCCATCAGAAGCCTTGCCGGATGTTATTGGCAAAAGTTAGGCCTACCCACCCTGGTATCATTGATACAACCAACGCTAAGTCCTTGGCCGGATGTTTGGACTTAGCCCCAAAATCAAACTTCCAGTCGTAATCAGTTACATTGTTTAAGTCTAAGTAGGTATGTGTAAGTATACGTAAGTAAAATGGATGACGTTAAATAGTAAAGTTCAGGTAAGTATAGTTTAAGTGAAAGTATGGAATGTCGTAGTGTAATGTTATTAGTGTGGTGTAAGTAAGCATGGTATTTGTGGTGTAGTGTATGTAAGGTAGAGTATGTACAGTATTGGTCTTCAAAGTCATGGTGCAGTGGAGTTAGTCATATGTCTAAGTTCTGTCATTCTGTAGCGGAGAAAACAAATTCCGTCAACCGCCGGCTCAGCTGAGCCTCCACACACCTTTTGATATGGCTTAGCAATTCATATTAAAATTTAATGAACCACTGTAAAGTAATTAAATTCAATTTCAAGTCCATGTAATTCAAATTTTAATTCATAAATAATATTTTATAATCTGTTATTTTGTATATATTATTAAAATAAACAAAAAAAAGAAAGAAGGAAAAAATCGATAAAAATTCAAAAAAATATGAAAAAAGGTGAATTGTTATGCAAAGAATCCTTTTGATTCTTATTTAAAAAAAAATTAATAATTTTCTTCTTTATTGAAAAAAAGGAACCAAGGACCAAATAAATCAAAAAAAAAATAATCAAATGTCACTATACTCGTGATCTGGAGTGTACGTGTCCTTCTTCAACACTCGAAGGAATTCGAAAAGAAAATAAAAAAATTAAATATCTCAAGTGATACTACTCTCGAGATCCTAAGTGTGTGTTACCTTTTTATTTATTTTTTTTTTCATAAAATATAATCACAACAATTTATGAATAAGTATATGTTTTTAAAGATTTGACTTACTACTTTTTGTTTGTGTTTAAATAAATCCTCGATGGGGTTTCCTTCCAGGTAATGCCGGCAGTACTCGGGATATGTTTGTATGTATGTGTTTTTATTTTTTTTTTTTTTAATCACTCACAATAATTGTTGTAAAAATATATATATGTAGGTAGGTCCATGCCAGGTAATTTAAGTTACACCACACTTTTCTTTCTTATTTTCTTTTCTTTAACTTTTTTGTTTACTCTACTTTACTTCTTCTTTACTTTCCTCTATTTTTCTTTTCTTTTATTTCACTCTGCATTTCTTTTAACTTATTTTCTTTACTTTTTTTTTTCACTTTTATCTTTTCTTTCCTTTTACAATAGGCACTATTGAGATTCAACTTCTACGTCGAAAATTAAAAGAAAAAAAAATCAAAAAAAAACTATCGCAAGCGACATTGGTCTTTTTTAAAAAAAAATATCAAGAATTGTTAAGAAAATTAGAATGGCTGATTACACTGATTTAGAACACCAAAGGAAAACACAATCACTCTAAATCTTTTGGTTTTGGTCTTAAGGAGCACCCCGCTTCAGCAACCGCCACTGACCTTCAGGCGATTTAAGGTCAAGTAAAAAAACTGCAGAGGCCCGAGTTGGATACCTCGTTCGGTGTTAAATGCACTCTTGGGCAAATTCTACCTTCCCGGAACCTCTGCTTAAGAAACAATGGAGTCTCAAATTCTTCCTTGGGTTTGAAAACTACGCCTTTGGATTCTGGACCATATGATACTAAAAGGGAATTTTTGTTAACTAAACAGTCTATTTTGCTTCTCTAATTATTTTACTCCTCACCTTTTTAGTCTTGGGTTAATTTTTCTTTTCAAGAAAATCGTTTGTATCACAAACTTAGATTTTTCCAAAAAAAGAATCTGGCGAGCTAAAAAAATTTCCACCAAAAAAAATGACGCTCACAGTGTGAAGGTAAGTTTTACTTTCATAAGAAAAACAACTTTCATACTTTGTTGCAGATGATAAAAGCTTTTCCTTCTCGATCATATGTGCTTCTAATATATAAAAAGAGGTCGATGCCCTGTGGCCTATATTTTGAAATTCTCCTTCACCTATTTGCAGATTCCACATAACAAGAGCTTTCTTTCCCCATCTTCCAGCATCTTTGGCTAATTAAACTTAATTTGTAACCATTGTCTTGTACTTATACGTACATATTTGTATTTCTCTATTGTCTATTTCCATGTATATGTGTCCTCTCAAAAGCTCATCCCATCAGTTTACCAAACGAAACAACAAAAAAAAAAAAACAACAAAAAAATTAATAAATAAACCTAACCAAAACTAACTCATACCTAATAAATTACTAAATACTTATTTCCTAACATTATTGCACCACCCATCCCTATTGCACTTTATTTGTTTCTTTGTAAAATCATAATCTTTATTAATATTTAATTTTCAGTCTGTTCAAGGTTCAATTATATAAACAAACCCTGAACGAGCATTATCTGAGCGAATTGAATTCGCCCGATAAAGCTTTCAGACTCATCAGTGTCATCTTTTGACAAATGTCATTTTCCTTGTCATTTGTAAACGTTTACCTTTGTAATGATTTCAATTGTTTTGCTTGACGATCGTGATTGTTTTATTTGTTTAAAAGAAACTTATATCTAGTGTATAAAATAGATAAAAATGTTTAATGAAGGGATCTAAATATATGACCATAAAAACTTATATTACTACAAACACTACATCCGACATCTATACCACAGATGTAAACAAAAGGCGTGTAAGTACATATAAAATCATTAAATTTCTTAAGTAAAATTTATTTGTTCGTTTTTCTTTTGTTTTCCAGTGTTATCTAAAGGATATCTACATATTCTCGCGAAGGCGTTATATTTTCCACTGGGCCATGCCCACTTTCATCCACAAGGCATTACAGGGAAACAAACATCAGTGACACTTTATAAGCAATTATTATTAATATATTTTTATTTCAGGTACTTCCATCAGCATGCAGAATTTCGTGGGATGAATGTGTCGTGTAGTGTTAAAGTGTTTTGTCCATTATATCAATAAATGTTTGAGTGTTTTAAAAATGTGAATAGTTTTTTTTTTTCTTGTACACTCGGGTTACTCCGATTGGGTACATTTGTAATTTTTTTTTTTTTTTTTTTTTTAGATTATATCTATATAATATTTTTTTGTTTTTCAGGTGATTTGATCGAACGCTGTCGTAACATGTTCTTTGAGCGTTCTGTTAAACCGTTCTACCATTCCATCTGATTGTGGATGCAGCGGTGTTGTCCTTGTCTTATGAATTTCAAGGAGTGAGCAAACCTGTTGGAAGATATTTGACTCGAAGTTCCTCCCTTGGTCAGAATGGAGTTCTTTAGGTACACCAAATCTACTTATCCAATTGAAGACAATCTGATCCACAACCGTTTTTGCTTCTTGGTTTGGAATGGCAAACGCTTCAGGCCACTTGCTGCAGTAATCCATGATCACGAGAATATATCGGTTTCCATCGTTGGTTTCAGGAAAAGGACCTGCAATATCCATTGCAATGCTTTCGAAGGGTGTTCCAACGTTGTACTGCTGCATCGCACTTTGAATTTTTCTGCCTGGTCCTTTTGTAGCAGAACAAGTTACACATTTCCTGCGCCATCTTTCGACGTCTTCTTTTGCACGAAGCCAGTAGAAACAATCTCGGATCTTTTCCAGCGTTTTGTTGATTCCTAAATGGCCTCCAGAAGTGCCATCATGCATCTCACGGAGAACTTCATTGACTTTGGACCGAGACACAACTACCTGCATCACATAGGACTTGCCATCTGCGGATTCCCACTTCCGTTTGAGTACACCTTCTTGTACATGGAGAGAGTTCCATTGAGCCCAATAGGCTTTTAACACCGGGCTTCTATCGGAAATGTCAACCCATTGTGGTTTCTTCTCGTGCTCTTTCCATGCAAGGATGGGTTCAATGTCAGAATCTTCTTGTTGAGCATTCCTAATTTCCTCGTTACTCCAGCCGGCAATGGGCTCGACTCTCACTCGTTGAGTGACTAGGGACTCCTTTTCTTCCTGACGTGAACAATGCTTGCAGTTCGATTTACATGGTCGTCGGGATAATGCATCTGCGTTGAAGTGTAGTTTTCCTTTTCGATGTTGAATCTCGTAGTGGTATGTCTGCAACCTCTCAATCCACCTTGCTACTTGTCCTTCGGGATTTTTAAAGTTCAAAAGCCACCTTAGCGCTCCATGGTCTGTTCTAAAGAGGAATTTCTGCCCATAGATGTACTTATGAAAATGTTTTGTAGCTAGTACCAGAGCTAGAAGTTCCCTCCTGGTCACGCAATAGTTCCTTTCTGTCTTCGAGAGCACTTTGCTGTAATATGCTACTACCTTTTCTTGGCCATCATGAACTTGGGACAAAACAGCCCCAATTCCAACGTTGCTTGCGTCTGCATCGATGATGAACTGTTTCTCAGGAGTAGCATATGCCAGAACTGGAGCGTTACAGAGGCGTGTTTTTAGTTCCTGGAAGCTTTTCTCGCACTCACCTGACCATTTGAACGGTTTTCCTTTCTCTGTGAGTTGGTGCAGGCTTTTCGCAACTCCAGCAAAGTCTTTCACGAATCGCCTGTAATATGTGGCTAACCCAAGGAAACTTCTCAGCTGATGTTTATCTTGTGGAGTTGGCCAGTTCTTCACAGATTCCACTTTCTCTGGATCGGTTTGAACCCCTTGAGACGAGACAATATGTCCTAAATATTTCACTTCAGTCTTGAAAAAGGTGCATTTGTCTGGATTCAACCTAAGATGAGCGTCTCGAAGCCTTCGGAAAACTTCTCTCAAGTTCCTGCAGTGTTCGTCAAATGTTTTCCCAAAAACGATGAAATCATCCAAGTAAACCAGGCATATCTTCCAAGTAAGCCCTTGTAAAACGCATTCCATCAAACGCTCAAATGTTGCCGGAGCGTTGCACAGGCCAAAGGGCATAACTTTGAATTGCCACAGACCATTACCTGTCGAAAATGCGGTTTTCTCTCGATCTTCTGGGTGAATTTCCACCTGCCAGTACCCACTTTTCAGGTCCAAAGTTGAAAACCATTGAGCTCCTGCCATTGCATCCAGAGTGTCGCTGATCCTGGGCAGAGGGTAGCTTTCTTTCTTTGTGACATCGTTCAGCCTTCCGTAATCCACGCAGAACCGGGTGCTTCCATCCTTCTTTTTGACTAGGACCACTGGTGATGCCCAAGGGCTTTTGGCATTCTCGATCAAACCTTCTTTCTGCATTGTCGAGATCATATCCGTAACCTCCGCCTGTTTGGCTAGTGGAAGGCGCCTTGCAGGTTGACGGATTGGCCTTGCATCACCAGTATCGATGCGATGTTGCACTAATTGTGTTCTTCCGTATGGTTTATCCTTTGAAGCGAAAATATCAGCAAACTCATGAATAAGGCTTCCAGCAACCTGTTGTTGTTGTTGACTTAGCTTGCAGGATTTTAGAATTTTGGACCTTAAAAAGTTGACTTCTACAGGATTTCGTACTTCTTCATCGGTGAGTCTTGTTATTGCTGCCACTGGACCACATTGTCCAATAACTTCTCCTGCTTTAAGGTTGACTTCATAAGGTTTGATGTTCACTATTCTTACAGGCACCATGTTGTTCTTAGGTGCGCAAGCGTTTTTCCCACGATGTAGTTTTGGGAACGTTGTTCAGAGTCCGGTTCTACAAAAAGGTATCGATGGTTCCCTGAATCGCCTTTTATGTTTGTCCAAACAAAGACTTCTGAAGAGGGAGGCAGGCGTAGGTCTTCTTTGACGACAGTTCTCAGGGTAGACGAGTTTTCGTTACCATAGATCATCGGAATCTCGACATTTCTATATTTCAGAACCTGGTTACCGATATCCAGAATTACTCCATGTGTTTTCATGAAGTCAATTCTGATGATGCACTCATCGCAAATATCTGCCACTAGAAATTTATGTGAAAACTCCAGTTCTGCCAATCCAATCACTAGCCGAACTTCCAGATATACTTTAGCTGACTCACCTGTTGCCGTCTTCAGACAGTAGCTATTGGTGTTGTGTGGCCACGTCATCTTCACCACGTCTCTTCTTACAATGGAGGCGGTGGCTCCGGTATCGATAGTTGCCACATATTTCTTGTCGTTTACAGCTGCTTCCATTGTCAGACTTTTACTGTCTCGTTTAGTCTGCGAGACCTGGATCGTTGTTCTGGGGCCATCGATACCCGGAACCAGCTTCTATCCCGTGAAGTTGGTTCTTACTCGTTTCCCGGGTGGGAAACAGTTTCAGCAGGGATTTTGTGAAATTCCTCTTGGCTGTTCCTCCTGCTGCCGCAATGTTGGCAAACTCCTCTTCTTAATGGCATACGACACTGGCGCTGGAGATGTCCGGTCTTGTTGCAGTTCCAGCATCGAAGAGGTCCATCACGGTGGTTGCTCTGGAATGTTGTTCTCTGGCAAGTGCACTCCTCAACAGTTACTTCTCTTACCCGATGAATGCTTTGAGAAGCCTGTTCTGCTGCTTCCATGGTAAGGGCGAACGCTAATGCTTCAGGAAGCGTCCGTTTTCCGGCTGTTCGTACTGCTCGCTGGAGGTTGATGTCGGCTAAGCCACGGACAAATGCTTCAGCAGCAAATTGGTTGATAATTTCCTCACCCGCCGTTGGATATGCCAGGTGAGCTAGGCGTTCGATGTCTGCTTGGAGCTGTTGAAGAGTTTCACCTCTTTTCTGAACCCTGGTGTTAAGTTGGACCCGGAAAACTTCTTGCATATGGCCATCTCCAAAGCGTTTTTCAATTGCCTGAGTAAGGGCTTTGAGTTGCCATTTAACTCTGCTGGTATTGTTTGCAATAGTTCTGCAGCAGGTGCTCTGAGAGCAAGCGTCAGTGCAACAAACTTTTTTTCGTCGTCCCAGCCATTTGTTGTCGCAGCTACTTCAAATTGTCTTTTGTAGATCGTCCAAGAAGTGTGTCCATCTCTAATTTTAATTTTTCTTACCTTGTCCAGCTCCTTTGCATATTTTTCGAATTTGTCTTCAACTTTCTCGAACCTTTCATCTACAGTCAAAATTTGTTTTTCGATGCTTTCGAGACGCTCGTCAGCAGCAACAAACTTGCTTTCAATGTCAGAGAACTTTCCTTCAAGGAGGTTTTTCTTGTCTTCAAGATTCTTCTCTTGTGTTTCAAAACGTTCTAGAAGTTTCGCTTGTTCATTCTTTTGTTCGTTTCTTTGCTCTTCTAGAAGATTCTTTTGCTCGTTTCTTTGCTCTTGAAAACGCTTAAGAAGAAGAGCCATCATATTGGACAAGTCGGAACTATTACTTACATGCTCTTGTTCCTCTTCAATTTCAACATCCACGAGGAATGTGTCCGGATTTTCGTTTTGCTGAGTCATATTTTCTTGCAGTCTAATAATGAGGTCATTTTTGGTTCCAGCAGTAGGAAGACCCCGACTCTTTAACACTGCTCTAAGTTCAATCAAGTTAAGGGCATTTACCAGTTTACCCATAGTCACTTTATCACTTTTCACTCCTATTTGTTCAAAGTAATTATGTTCTTAAGTTTTATTTCACTTCTGACACCACTGTAATATTTTTAGTCTTGGGTTCGAAAAAAAACTTATTTTCCTTTACTTTCCAATCACCACTACTATCTCTATAAATGAAACTCACTTTTATCTAAGTTCAAACTCTTTATTTATTTCTTTATCTTAGCACCACTAATTATTCACCATTTATCGTTACCACGGTTAAAATTAAACTGTGTCCATTTCCGAATAAAATGTCCTATTTATACTTGGGATCAAAGTTTCCCGAACAGTCTAAGTCTCGAACCTTTCGGAATTGTCAAGATGCTTTGAAAGCTTTCAGAGCTTTCAAATTCCCCATTGTTATTTCAGCAGAATCATTCAGCAGAATTATTCAGCATTTTACTGTAGTAAAGACAAAAACCATATAGTAATATTTCTGTAGTAAAAACAAAAACCATTCATAAAACTGTAGTTGAGACAAACACTATTCATGTAACAATACCATACCTCCATACCAAAAAACCAGTTCCTAGGTAGGACCAATACGAACCACGTACCACAGTCCAAGGCACGGTGGAGGGTATAGTAGTGGCAACCACGATCAAGGAAACACAACTCAACTACTGTTTGAGTTTTAGGATTTGAGGGTTGATTGAAATTTTTTTTAGCAGTGCACGTGCACCTAAATTTGTGAAACCGAATGGTTATCTTTGTCTGAGGTCTACGGAATAGTTAATGCTGGAATGATTGTCTGTGTCTACGGATAGTGTTTTTTTCAGCTTAGATAAAGACATTTTATTTGTGTATCTTATATCTCGCCTTACTCTTCTTTTACTACTTTTAAATACTAGGTATAGTTGAATTCTGAGCACAAAAATTATACTTAAATACGTAAAATTTTGAAAATAATTAGTTTTAAAATTATTTTTTCAAATTTTTATTTCAAAATTTTTGAGTTTGAAAATTTATGTTTTTTGAACTATTCGTTAAAACAATTTAATTTAAAAACGAAATGAAAGAAGAAGTTTTTGGCTTTCCAAAAAGGTATAACACGGTGTTGTTAACGAAACCGTTGATTTTAAATATTTTTTTTTAACAAAATAAGTCAATTTATTTAGAAATTTGCCCCTCATGGCTAAACGGGGGGGAATAGACCCCCCCTCCTATACGATTTTTTTCTTGTCTCAACTCAACCTACACGCTCTAGCTTTTTGGCACAACGCTCGTGAATCACCCTGTATAAATAAAGTATTAGGTATTGAGATTTTTAACGACGAAATATAGTTTTTCTGCAAGTTTATTTTTAAAATTTAAAATGTTTTCAACTGATACGAAAAAGCACAGGTACGGATACCGTGTAAAATGTTTTATTTCCTCTTGTGGGGCTAAGAGGCAGGAGAATATGTCAAACAAAATTTTCAAATTTCCAGCTCGGGAGAAGAACCAAGTTCTTTTTAGAAAGTGGCATGATGCCTGTTATTTAAAGGAAGATGTCCTTCATAAAAATCTTTATTTATGTGAAAAACACTTTGAAACAAATTTGATATTAAAAAAGAATCTTAGAAAAGGGTCTGTTCCCAGTTTATACCTTGGAAATATATCAAATTCGTTCGGTTCAAATATCGCAACCTATTTGAAACCTTCAACTTATACACAAGGTTCTGATGTAGATTTAACCTTACAGGAAATTTAATCAATATCAGACGAACATTTTCAGAAAAATGTCAGTACTGAATATTTCCCACAAAAAAATGATCAAGACTGCCAGGGCTACAAAAATGAATTTTTAAAATTAAAACTCAAAATATACAATTTAGAAAAAATAATAAAAGACATACGAAAACAAAGCAATTTAAAACATATTGCTTTGCGGCGCAAAGTTAATATATTGAAAGTAGGAAGCTTATCAAAAAAGAAAGATGGGGAAACAGCCACGAAAACGGTATCAATGTTAATTGATTCATTGCCTGTGGTAAACGAAAATGCAAAAAATTTTCCTAAAATGCTAATGACCAAGAACAAAACCTATTCTAAACACGAAAAATGGCTTTCTCAAAATATATTTTTTAGGAATGCTGCTCTTTATAACTTTATGAGGGAAACTCTTGAATTCCACCTGCCTCATCCTCCTTCTTTATACAAGTGGATGGATATAAAACATCTTTCACCAGGCTTCAATGAAGAGGTTTTATTAAAAATAAAGCGCAAAGTAGATGAATTACCTGAGGTGAGTAAAAATGAAGTACTTATTTTTGATGAAATATCGATCGAGGAAAATCAAACATATAATAAGTTTAAGGACAGAATTGACGAGTTTGCTGATTATGGTGATGGGAAAAGAGAACCAATCAGAGAAAAAACTATTTGTGTTTTCATGATAAGGGGACTCTGCTCCAATTTCAAATATATTCTGAACTATGTTGTTAGTGCGACATCTTGTCCCGTGTTAGAACTAAAACAACAAATTTTCAAATGCTTACATGTTTGTGCAAGGTTGGGAATATTTGTACTAGCGCTCACATTTGACCAAGGATCAACAAACCGAAGCCTATTTTTTCAACTTGGAAATAAAGAAGGAATAAACAAAAACATCGGTAACAATTGGTTTGTTTATGAAGGAAAAAAGATAAACCTTTGTTTCGATGTACCTCATCTAGTTAAATCTATCAGAACAAATATAATATCTTCAGACTTTTGCCTTCCTAATGGAGATGTTGTTAGCTGGAACGTTTTGAGAGAACTATATGCTATTGACTCTCAAAATCTTGTAAGAGCTTGTCCGAAAATCACCCAAGCACACGTGGATCCTACAAATTTTCAAAAGATGTCAGTTAGCTTGGCTACCCAAGTATTTTCACACAGCGTATCATCAGCAATTTTAGCAATGCTGGATGTTTCGGTTTTTTCTAAGAACGTTGAGGGTAAGGCCAAAGCCACGTCAATTTTTTTCAAACAAATTGATAAAATGTTTGATATTTTAAATGGACACCCACCGTTAGTTAGAAACACAATTAATATGGAATTCTTAAATGAAATGAAAGATTTATTAGCGTCATTACAACTTACTAAAAACACAACCGTTCATTGCTTTAAGGGAATAGTTTTAACTATAACATCTTTCCTTTCTTTGGCCGATGATTTATTTGCCGATTATCCCGATTTTTCTTGTTTTTATTTGTATAAAATGAACCAGGATCCACTGGAAAATTTCTTTTCACATGTTCGTGCCCGAAACGCGAACAAAAGAAATCCAAATGTTTTTGAGTTTCAATCAATTATAGCCAAGATCATTTCTTTGAATCTACTATTTACATCGAAATTCTCCAACTGCGAAAAAGATTCAGATGAAATTCTTGATGTTGATTGGTCTACAGTTGTAAATTCAAAATTTGAAAAGCCTATTTTGGATGTCAATACAGCCGAAACAGAAGCAAAATTAAGTCCTGACTGTGAAATGATCGGTTGTTTTGATTCAGATGAGCGGCCATCTGTCTCAACAACTGTCAAGAGCATGTCAATTCGATACTTTGCAGGATACAGTTGTTACAAGCTATTAAAATTGATGAAAGAGCCATGTCGAAATTGTAATCAAACATCATTACTAAAAACGGCTACAACAATAACAGACGATTCTGAATTTCTTATCCACCACAAGGCGTACTTAAATTCAGAATCAGACTTTGGTAAACTATTTCTCCCCTCCGACATATTTTTTGAAATTTGTAAGCTTCAAATAAATGTTTTTGAAAACATATACATGCATCAAAAGTCCAGAAATCATTAATATAAAATCCAAAATAATATCTTTAAGCATTACAAAAAACAGAGAGCTTTAGTCCTGAGTGGTTTAAGGATCCAATTTGTGGTAAACACCGTTTAGATGCCTTTTCATTAATGATTCTAGTTTTGCTAAGGAAAAATTGTATTTGGACGAGCAAAAACACAAAAAAATCGAGACGTAAGGGAAAAACACAAAACAAACGTCTTGAAAATATAATGAATATTTAAAATGAATATAAAACTACTTTTACTGTTTTTTTTTATTATTTTTTTAAGCAAGTTACAATTATACCTAAAACTATCCCCTCATAAAACTGAGTTGTGTTTCCTTGATCGTGGTTCCAGTTCCACCACTCCACCCTACACACCGTGCCGTGGACCGTTGTTGGTATTGCTATGCTAGGACTAGGAACTGGTTTTTTGGTATGGAGGTATGGTATGATAATGGTATGTTTAATTTTTTCGAAGGATGTCAATTTCTCAGACATGTTTGAGTATGAGGTATATGCTAACTTTCCTGTGGCCTGCGGCTGCGGCTGGTGGCTACGTTAGAAAAATTAAGTTTGAAGATCTTATTTAACTTGTGTGATCATACCACCAACGAAAAAAAGGTGTAACTGGTGCCATCTACACTAAAGAAGTGAACTAAACACGACGTAGCCCATATTCTACATCTGTATATTTCTTTTGTCTGTGGCCACGGGGTACTACAAAAAGAAAGTTAATAGGAATTCTAAAACTACTTTAACTTTACTTGTTTTTTTTATATATATATATGTATATACTATACTTGTATCAAAGGAAATCTCAATCTTCCATGCAACTGATAGTCAATTCTGTCTAACAAAAGACGTGTTAAAATTTATCTAATTTATGTGGGAAGATACTGTAAATCCAGTAGTCTGTAGTTCGCACAAAGTATTATCGACGTTACCGAAAAAAAAAAAATAAAAACCGTAAAGACGAGTACGAGTGACAACAATTATTATACGAGTATACGTTCCCTTCTGGAACTTAATCTCTTTTGTATTTCAAGTGGATTTAAATGTCAAGAAAATGCTTGAGCTACGTTGACCTCCACTATAATACACAGTAATATAAAAAAAAAATGTGTGTGACAACAACGAGGAACACTGTGTTTCAGAAAAGTGTTGGTCTACGACCAGAATAATCTGCGCGACACAAACAAAAAAATAAGCTAAACTTAAAGTGAGTGAGGGGATCCTGAGGATCAAGGATACACGAAGTATCGAAATGAGTATAAAAGTGGAACTAAATGTCCGAAGAAATACCGTAGGGTGGTATTGTGTACAAAGGATACGTAAAGTATCAAATAGTGTAGGTTTTTTAACCACGAGAAATATTTAACGCGCGACTCCGCGTCGAGAATCAAAGCTATGATTATATACCGAACGCGATTATGAATGCAATCGGAACCGTCCGAAGAATATATACATAAATTTACGCGAACTAAATCACGAATACTCTGTCTTAAAATGGACCAAGTGAGTATATAAAAAGTAACTTTATCTTGACTCTTTGGTACACACACTGGAATTCTTATGTATGCTAATAAAGGTAAGTATGAACTCATATTACTCACTATTCATCTATTTTTTATTTTTAGACGTTAATATCAATAAAACACATAAAAAGGAAGGAAAGGAAGGGGCTGGTTATAGCTTTCATTGAAATGCATCCATGAAAATATTGATTGCTGATTTTAAGACGATTTAGCAAACAGAACTGTATTTTCATTGGTATCAAAATAAAGCTCGTGTATTCTTGAATTGTTTTAGGTAATGTAAAATATACTTTAGTCTGATTAATCCTTTTCTTTAAATCAATTTTTTGTTATTTCAGATTCCACTGACAGAAATCGATTTCAACGTACAACTGATTTTCGTTTTTGGTACTTGGAACACAGTATCAATCAGATTTAACTATTTTTTACATTAAAACAATTCACGAGCTTTATTTTGATACCAATAAAGGCCCAGTTCTGTTTGCTAAATCGTCTTAAAATCAGCAATCAATATTTTCACGGATGCATTTGAATGATAGCTATATTTGGCTCCTAAGGAGCTCGTGTATGTTGCAAAATATGCTTGCGTGCAAATGTTTGTATCCCATAGGTATGCTTTCGTGAGTGCCAAGATGCAAAAGCGCACTCTTTTCAAGGATGTTCTTCCACTTCTTTAATATATATAAAACAATTTTACCTGAAGGCCATCTATAAGTGGCTAAAAGATTTTTTTTTATTTTTGTAGGATTTATATAACGCTGGTACAAACAAAACGTATCGCAGTAGCTGGAGAACCATGTGGTTCTTATTGGTTATATGTAACCACGAGGTCACGCTGAATGCTGTGGTATGTATCCCACGATGCTTCGAATTATCTCGGAGTATAAAATGTTAAAGTTGGCGGTAGCAATCTTGCTGCTCAAACCGCATGTGATGGGGAATATAATCCCTAAATCCTTTGGTAGTCAATGGGGGACTACGATGGTTCCAATTGGAACGGCGTGTGGCATCCTTTTTAGATACAAAATTGACTAATTTCCATCTGAGATGGGCTGGTAAATCTTCCGGACAGATTCCTGCCTGGTACAAAAACCCTAGTGAATAAAGAATATTAATCAATTCACTAGTTGAAAAAATATGCTACACGTTACTTACAAACATTTGAGAGGAAACATGCAAAACGAAAAACTACGCCACACCCATGAATTACGAATGGGTTACATGAAACATCGGTAGAAATCCTTGGATATATTGCTTTTGGCAATTAAATCTTCTTATAAGAAGTTAAATGTATATGAAAATATCCCTCGCGATTTTGAAAAGGTAATATTAAAGGTAGTTCCACACTATCCCTCAGTGTAGTACGACATGCCAAAAAAAAGTGTGAAGGAATGTGTGATGGTTTTAAATTTAATCCTAAAAAATATTTCAGATCTAAGCACATCTCAAATCGTATGTGATCTGCGCTGTCATATTCTGTTTCCACACTATTATACATCTGTTTGATCACACATTTTTGACATGTCGTATTACACTGTGGGATAGTGTGGAACTACCTTAAATAATATCTGCTGCACATAAACATGACTTGCAAAATAAAACTTATTTGATGTGATCGGGATGGAAGTTGAAATTATAATGGGCGAGTACCATAATTTGACAGCTGCTTTCCAACAAGAAAAAAAAGTCATTATTTGTGGCGTTTAGAAACAGAGGTGGGATTTTAGGTATTTTAAAATAATTATTAAATTAAAACGATAGGCAAAATAGTTGTTTATGGTGCAATAGCTTTAATATCTGGTGTTATGTACATGCGGTAAAATACAATCTTTGTATACCGATAGGAACAATATTCTTTTGGGCTACACGATCCGATGAGATGGGTTGGGTGATCTATAAATTAGACTTGAAGGTTAAAGGAAGGAAGGAAAATGCTGAAAGTTAATTTAATTCATTATTTTTTATCACATTGTGCATTAAGTTAAAAATATAAATCTAAATTCTTTTAAAACCGATACTATTCATTTTAATGGTCAGTGATGCTGAGTCACTAATAAGCTCATTCAAGATGTAACTTACTTCATCACCACAATTTGTATATAATGCCTATTAAGTTTCTGAAAAAAACTACCCCGTAAATAACCTATAAAATTGGCCAGAAATACAAAAATCTCATTTTCTCAGCATCTATCAATGCGATATTAAAGATTTTGGTGCTTCCCATTTCCGCTAGATCCCGCGATACTTCCTGCACCCTTCGTTTCCACTTAATCAATGTATTTAAAAAAAAAAAAGTCATATTAGGGCTGTTTCTTTGGCCATATGCTTCTCAAGAGTACAAAAAAGGCTAGATCTCGTATAAGTTACTTATCAGACTTGTAAAGTGTAAGATCAAGTTCATTAAAGCTTTTAAAAATTAAATTATTTAAAAAGCCCTTATGACATTTTTCTTAAATACATATTTTAGGTAGAAACGGGGAATGCAGAAAGTAGCTGGGGATCCACCAGAACTAGGAAACATCAAAATCTTTAGCATCGCCCTGATAGATGCTGAGAAAAGTGGATTTTTGTGTTTCTGGCCATATAATAGGTCATTTGGGGGATATAATTTAGGTCCAAAATTCTTAATAGTCCTAAAGTCAAAATTGTGGGGATGCAGTCAGTTAGGTGAGGCCATAAGTGACTCAGCATGACCAAAATAATGACGATCGTATAAGTGGCTAAGGAGATATGGAGGAATTTGTGATTTCTTGTTCTTCCATGCTTTTCACAAGGTTTCTCCTTATAAAGGGTCTGCCAAATAACTTTTTTTTTTTTGAAAATGCTAAAAAAAAAAACTACAGAATATTTTCTCAAATTTCTTTTTTTATTTGAAAGTTACAAAATGGTTAATAATAAAAAATAATTTCATTCAAATGGCTGCCTCGGCTGGCCATGCAGTAGTAGCCTACACGATCGGTCCAAGTTTTAAGCACATTATCGATTGTGTGCAGCTGTATTTCACCAATGGCTTCACGAATATTTTTTATATCTATAAATGTATTTATTTATTATTTCATCAAGCAGAGGCATAGCTCTTAAAGACTACTTAAAAACAATTAACAATACGTGTAAGAAAAATCAAAAGAATTAACCACCGTAATTAAGACTTAATAACAACCTTTATTTAAGTTAGAATTCAAATCAATAACACTACATAAAGAATAAGCTTGTCTTAAACAACGAGATAAGGGGTCATTGGTTCCATAATTAACCCTATGTAAAGGTACATAAAATAAACGACTATTACGCAAGCCACGATTTGGAATATGAAAACCAACTAACGAGAGCAAATAAGGGCAATTGATTTTATAATTAATTAAATCATATATAAACATCACATCAAAATATTTCCGGCGTATTTCCAAGGATTGAATACCCAATAGTAAACACCTCGTTTTATATGATGGCATATCAATATTCCGTCGTAGGATCCGAATTGCAGTTCTTGTGAAGCGTTAGAAGCCGCTTTTGAGAAAAATTATATTTTCGTTGGCATACGATTTTTAGTGAAAATATAATTTTTCTCAAAAGCGGCTTCTACGATTTTGATAAAACTTTCTGAATAGTGTTTTCTATGCAAACCTTTTGTTTTGGTTGGAATAGATTATTCAGGAAGTCTTATAACGGTACCTTCCATAGGACCGGTTTTTTGAAATCAGATTTTCTCGTAAACCACTTGACGGATTTCGATGAAATTTTTAATATAGGAGACTTTTTATAGAAGAATTAATATTAATCCTTAAATTTTTCAAAAAAAGTTTTTTTGAGTTAAAAAAAAAAAAAATTTAATAAATTTTTTATTTTTTGTTTTTTCCAATTAAATCGAAAAATATCAGTCGTAGGCAAAAAATTGTCATGAACAAAGTTGTAGGAAATGCAATTCTAAACAACTTTTGTCATAAGCATTTTTAGTGAAAAATTGAAAATAAGCGAGTTATTTAAGAAAAACAAGTTTTCTTTAAATTCAAGATGGCGGCCAACGCAATAGAGTTACGAGGTCGAAAACCGATACATATGCTTCTTATGAACCCCTCTAACGATCAAAATAAAAAAAAAAACCCTATCTAATTTTTTCCATTTCAGCCCTTTTTTTTGTATAATTCGACTGGGCTATTCTGTATTCTTTCCATTCTTATTGAATAATCGGACATAAGAGTAATATAAAGATCTTAAAGTAAAAGGATCTGAGAACTCTTTTGCATTTCTGGAGATAAATCAAAAATAGAACTGGACTTAGAGATGATGTAGCCCTTCAAGTAAAAATCACTGACTTCAGAATTCTCGGTTCAATTCTGGCTCACCTGAGTCTGCGTTTAACGAGGCCTCTCACGAAATTGCATACAAAATTAAGAAAGAGAATCGAGAGTCGAGCATTTTTTTTTTCTTTTTCAATAGATTGAGAGGGAGGGAGAGAGCAGGAGCCTTTTATTCATGTATAATATGTTTACTTTTTAGTAAACATCATGGTCTTTTTGAGTGGACACGTACTTAATACTCGTGCTTTAAATACGTTTATAAAGTAATTAGTTATTTGCCTAAAATTCAGAGTTGACTTAATATAATTAAACAACAAATAAATATAAATTGGGCAAATATATATTAATACCGTGTTAATTTATAATTAATGAAATGTAATCGTACCCTGGAAAGAAATCTCAATAAAGTTATACAACTACTACTACTATGTTAACTTTTTGGTTCATAAAGAATATAGAATAAAAAAAAATAAAAATATGGCAACAAATTTTATTTATATTTTGTTTTGGACGACAGAAGTTTTTTTCGATACTCTCCAACTCGTTTGCTTTTATTACATTTTTGTTTTCAAGTTTGTTTTGGGTGCAATTTCGCTGAGCGGGACGCGCTAGCTCGCTCTCTCTCACTCTCTCTCTCTCTCTCTATTTCTCTCTCACAAGTGAGTCCGTGGGAATTCTCATTTAAATACTAAATGGAGCCGACAGACGTCGTTTTACGGCTCCTTATTTGGGTCCGTATGCGTAGTCTAATATGTGAATTAGACTCCGCGCGTGGATCCAATTCGGATCAATTTGCTTGAAGGGAGTCAATATGGTTGGAAAACGTAAATTTTAAGTCAAAGATCACACCCAAATCTTTTTCTTCATTCACTTTGGATAAAACAGATCTATGAATATTGTAAGAAAATAACATTGGTGACATACCGCGATAAAACATCATACTATGACATTTAGCGACATTCAAGTGTAAATCATTATTAGTACACCAAACAAATAAGTTAAAAAGATCATTTTGCAGTTTTATGCAATCTGAAATAGATTTTATTCGCAGGAATAATTTAAGGTCAACAATCCTGTTCTGAAAAATCACTACATTGAAGCAAACAATCTCTACAAGAAAATCTGCAAAGAAAAAAAAAATAAGATACTATGAAACCACGGCTCTTAAATAAAATAACATGCTGTTGGGACGCAAAAGAATTTTGGAAGGAGGTAAAAAAATTTAATGCCAAAAGTCTCAAAACAAGCAACAATCTTTCGATGCCCATATTGCAAGAGCGCTTTCAGAAGCTTTTAAATCCAGAGTTGGTTGCACCAGCGTTTTTATATGCAAAACCTTTCCTATTCAACGCTATTCTGGATGCACCTTTTACCGATGAAGCGTTACGTTTGACAATGAACAAACTAAAGGATGGGAAAGCACCAGGATTGGATAGAATCACGGTAGAGTTCCTGAAATATGGAACTATAGAGCTTGACAAAAAACTTATGGAGGCATTCAACGAAATATTTGAAACCGGAAACATACCCCAGCAATTTAAGGAGTCAATCATATTCCCTATTCATAAAATAGGTGACAACTCAGATCCGAAAAATTACCATGGTATATCCTTTCTCAACGCCGCATACAAACTGTATGTCTCTGTTTCAAATAATCGACTTTGTGATTGGATGAATCGAAACTTGAAACTAAAGGAATTCCAGGCAGGTTTTCGAAGCGGCTATACCACTAGGGATAACATCTTTATCTTAAGAAGCATTGCGGGAACTTTTCTGGAGCAAAGAAAGAAGCTATACGTATTCTTCGTTTACTTTCAGGCAGCCTTTGATTCAATTGATAGAACAGCGATGTTCTACAAACCTTATAACGCTGGGATGACTTCAAGTTTGGGAGAGTCCTGGAAAACCTGTATGATGGTAACCATGCCACAGTATGGAAAGGTGACGAAATATCGGATTGGTTCGAAACTTCAATGGGACTAAAGCAAGGATGCCCCCTGAGCCCAAATCTATTTGCTTTATTTATCGACGATCTTATTGAATGTTTACCAGTTGGGATAGAATTTGCTGGAATGGTGATCAAAGCTCTCTTATTTGCTGATGATGTTGTGCTTTTTGCATATTCACCTGCAACATTACAATTAATGATCAATTGGCTTGGTATGTACTGCAGTTCGTGGAATTTAACGATCAATTTAGGCAAATCCAAAGTGATGGTTTTTAAAAAGGGTTCTGGCAGAATGTCGAGGAATGAGAAATGGCAATTAAACAGTGAACCAATTGAAGTTGTAAGATCCTACAAATATCTAGGTGTGTAACGTGATCTCTCACTTCTCCGTAGTCGTGGTGGTTCAAGCCCTCCAAATAATGTCGCTTATTCAGTTAAGTAGAGCATCTCTGTGGAATAAAACAACAACGCCGCTTTGTTTAAATCTCTGCCGCTTTCTATGCTGCTCGGAAGCTGCAGTAGACGCTGAACAGGCAATAAAACAAATGAAATTTGTCCAAGAGCAAATGAGAGGAGTGAGCAAAGAAGATTGCTATTTAAAATAATAAGACCTTGGTAATCTCAATTTAAGATGAACAATTATTATTCTTTATTTTAGGAATTAAATTAAAGCTTAACAAAAAAAAATAATTTATTTTAAAAAAAAAACGATATGTCCCAAATCAATTGGACTAGAGTGTATTAATATAGTAGTTACATAATAGAGAAGTAATTAAATCAAAAGGTTAGGTGGCACAGGCGCTTTCAAGTGTGGGTGCTCAAAGGCGGTGGTATACCCGACCGTCGAATGAATCACTCAAACTCGTAGCAGAACAAAATAACAACAAAAAAAAATACACGGCCAAGTGTGCGCGTACAAAGGCGGTGGATAACCCGACCGTCGAATGTATCGCTCAAATTTGGGTTTTAAAATTACCGCGAAGGAACAAAATATTTGAACTTGAACTTATTGGTTGATTCTTTTCATTGGACTGTGGAGGGACCCGACTATCGCAAAGCGAAGAACCAAACAATAATGAAATTATATCGAAAGAAAGTCGCCTTTTATACTTTTTTGGATACATAGCTGGGCTCTACTTTCAATGCTAACATGATGAAAATGATGATTTATTGCAATTATTTTATTTGTGTTTGACGGTTGCCACCTTAGCTTTGTACATTTGCTATCAAATTAATATTATTTGAGTGAAATAAGAGTTAATTGACTTAAAGTTAATAATAATTAAAGATAATTTATACATGGTTGTTACATTCTCCCCCTCTGGCGCAGAGATCGTCCCGATGATGCGACAGGAGAAATAGTTGTCTTTTTTGGGCGTCCTCGTTTTCTGAGTGGTTGTATAGGATCTTCATTGGTTGAGGTATCTTTGTATTTCGTTATTGAGGAAACATGGTATGTTCCCAAAGGTGTACAGATGTCATCTTGAGATGCAACTTGGTAAGTGGATGAACCAAGTTGTTTTATAATAACATATGGACCATCCCTCTTTGGCATAAATTTAGAGGTAAGGTTCTTCGCTGATTGGCTTAGGCAGTGTGTGGTGATAAGAACTTTTTTACCAACTTTTAAAGTAGGTTGTGGACGACGTTTCTTCTTTCTCCCCCTGGACAAGAACTGCCCCGATAGCATAGTTGCTGCTTTTAAACGGAATGGTACACCTTCAGCAGCTTGTTGCAAGATTGGTGCTGTGGTGAGGAGAGATCTAAGAGTTTTAAAAGAGTCTCTTTCATCTCTTCCCCTTTTCCATATGGCTGTTTTCTTAGTGAGATTGCTAAGTGGGTTAGCAATGTCAATTTTATGAGTAGTGTATGGGGTTGGCTTTGTAATTTCACCAAAAAGATCTTCATTTTCCGTAAGTAGGTCGTTAAGTTGAAGTTTTTCTGCAGGTGAGAGGTCTTTGGCTTCATGACCACGGAGTTTTATATCTATCGCATTTATTTCGGTGAACCATGATTCTAGGTTTACCTCTTCTTCATTAGTTTGTAGTACCATTGGTGGAAACAAATTTTCTTGATTTACTGTTCGCTCTGGAGTCACATCTGTATTTCGTAATGCGTTCTTGAATATGTGCTGTATAAAGCCAGGCGAGTATTTGTTGTCTTTGCTGGTACTGGCAGTGGTCTTCTTCCTCTTCAATGGCGTTTTTAGTGGGCTACTAAATTCCCTGTTTACTACCGGTGTTGCGGCGAGTGGTGAGATTGGTTTTCTCTCATCGTACCAAGCAAGGAAAGCATTGACCTTCTGGATAGGGGAGGACTCAGCTACAACTGGCGTGCATTTCGCCGCGCTTGCTTCCAGCTGAGGTTCAGTTTTCGAATTATGTGCAGGGCACAGGATTTTAGTATCTGTGACGAGTTGCGGCTTAACAACTTTTGTGTGTTTAGTGTCATAGAAATCGAATTTTTTGTGGATTTGATTCGAAAAATACCACATTCCTTGGCCAAGGTCTAGAACAACTCCGTTTTCCTCAAGGAAGTCTATTCCTATCAGCGTTCGGTTGTCGGTAGCAGTTGGTAGGGCGATAAAAGTAATCGGCCGCAACCGGTTGCCGAAAATAATGTTCGTCTTTGCCATACAAACTTCTTGTGGACGGGCCTGTCCATCAGCAAGCGTAACATCCAAATCTATCTTCTGGAATTTTGTTCCGTTTTTAAGGAGATGGATGAATAATTGTCTTCCAGCTACACTTGTCCTGGCAGCAGTGTCTATATAGGCTATGCCTGCTTCGCCATGTGATTGTATGTTTACTGTCGGCAAATCGTTTCCCAGAGTGGTCTTCATGCAGTTGAACGATACTGTTGATGGGCCTTTTGGTAACTCTTTGCATTTAGGACAATTGGATCGAACATAGCCTGGTGCTTTGCATTTGTAGCAGTGTACGGTTGGTTCATTTGTTACGGTGGAAGTTTTGTTGCTTTCAATTTTTTGTTTCTTGCGACAGTCTGCAGCGACATGACCCGTATGCCTGCAAAAATTGCATCTATTCTTCTCCTCGAATGAGTTTGCCTGCTGTTGTTTCTCATGCAGAGAGATTTCTACAGCTCTGGCTTTGGTGAGAAACTCCTGAAATGTTTTGAAGCTGTCTCTAGGAACTCCATCGCGTATGCGGATGTTGAGCAACCCGTAGATCATATCGAGCATCATTGGTTCTTTCGGAGCTGGTGCAGGAATCATCGAGAGAAGGGCGCGTTTTTGCGTGATGAAATCATCAGTTGATTCATTTGATTTCTGTTTTATGTCGAAGATCTCCATATAGATTCTATATGTTGGCTTAGCTGGTGCAAATGCATTGCGTAGGAGTGAAAGAACATTCTCCCAAGTTTCAGCTTCGGATTTTACTCCTTGCCACCAAGTCACGGCGTTTTCTTCAAGCAACAGAGGAAAGCCTTTAATGGCGTCGGTGTCAGTGATCCTCTCTACATCTTTATACACGTTTATTGTAGTGATGATTGATGAATGCATCGACAGCTTGCGGATCGCGTTCGCCTTTGAATCGGGCAGTGCAGTTGCTGAAACTCCCTGCTTTTTGTCCATTCATTGATGCAATAAGTTTTTTAAACTGTGCGTCAGTAAATTCGGGCATCTTGCTTTTAAAATTTTCAAATTCGTAAATAATCCACTCGTTGAGCGTCAGTGTAGCGTATGGCTAGTTTTAAATAACAGCGTTTCTATTTGTTGACTTGAAACTAAGTTGGGCGCCAATGTAACGTGATCTCTCACTTCTCCGTAGTCGTGGTGGTTCAAGCCCTCCAAATAATGTCGCTTATTCAGTTAAGTAGAGCATCTCTGTGGAATAAAACAACAACGCCGCTTTGTTTAAATCTCTGCCGCTTTCTATGCTGCTCGGAAGCTGCAGTAGACGCTGAACAGGCAATAAAACAAATGAAATTTGTCCAAGAGCAAATGAGAGGAGTGAGCAAAGAAGATTGCTATTTAAAATAATAAGACCTTGGTAATCTCAATTTAAGATGAACAATTATTATTCTTTATTTTAGGAATTAAATTAAAGCTTAACAAAAAAAAATAATTTATTTAAAAAAAAAACGATATGTCCCAAATCAATTGGACTAGAGTGTATTAATATAGTAGTTACATAATAGAGAAGTAATTAAATCAAAAGATTAGGTGGCACAGGCGCTTTCAAGTGTGGGTGCTCAAAGGCGGTGGTATACCCGACCGTCGAATGAATCACTCAAACTCGTAGCAGAACAAAATAACAACAAAAAAAAAAAATACACGGCCAAGTGTGCGCGTACAAAGGCGGTGGATAACCCGACCGTCGAATGTATCGCTCAAATTTGGGTTTTAAAATTACCGCGAAGGAACAAAATATTTGAACTTGAACTTATTGGTTGATTCTTTTCATTGGACTGTGGAGGGACCCGACTATCGCAAAGCGAAGAACCAAACAATAATGAAATTATATCGAAAGAAAGTCGCCTTTTATACTTTTTTGGATACATAGCTGGGCTCTACTTTCAATGCTAACATGATGAAAATGATGATTTATTGCAATTATTTTATTTGTGTTTGACGGTTGCCACTTTAGCTTTGTACATTTGCTATCAAATTAATATTATTTGAGTAAAATAAAAGTTAATTGACTTAAAGTTAATAATAATTAAAGATAATTTATACATGGTTGTTACAGGTGTTATTATAACCAGTAATCTTAACATGGAAAACCATTTAGCAGATAAACTTATAAAAGCTAAAATCGCCATTAGTGCGACATGGAAAAAATACTTTGAAAACAGCTTGATTTCCCATAGTCTTAAATACAAGGTTTTCATCGAAGTTGCAGAATCCGTGATGATGTATGCGGCGCAAACTTGGGGATTTGAAAAATACGAAACGCTTGAGAAGTTGTTGAGATTTTATGTAAAAAGATGTTTCCAGCTACCGAGCAATACCCCAAACTACATGATAAACATTGAAACTGGATTGTCACCCCTGTTTATTAAAACACTTAAGTTACATGTTGACTATCTATTGAAAGTGCTTAATGTGTCAAACGAAAGATTGCCAAAAGTAATAGCTTTGTTTACTATCCAGTAGAAAGCACTTTGGTATGAAAAACTCAAGGAGCTTGCAGACTATTGCGACGTTAACCTGAATCTAAGTCATTGGATAAATGACAAAAAGGCTGCAGAACATTGCCTTTACGGCTTAATATCAAAAGTTGACGAAAAATATAGGGTTGACTGTATCAACAAAGCGACTTCTTCTGTCCATAGAGCAACTAACAGCATACTGAACCATAACTTGTGCGAAAAAAATTATTTTCGGGCTGAAAACAGTCAAAAACTTACATCGGCAATATTCAAAATGAGAGGAGAGTTGGTAAGACTGAACTACATACCCCATCGCGAAGATTTGCCAATTATTTGCAGTCTATGTAACCTGGCGTTAATAGAAGACATTATTTATTATTTATTATTTATTGTTTATTTATTTGAATTCGTTAAATACTAACGGTACATTCTTAAATTAAATTAAAACTAAAAATATATTCATAAATTGATACATACATAAATCTTATATCTACGAGTATATTATAAATATTGGATAAAAAATCTATTTTAAAAACAGTGAGATTTAACATTATCATTTGTTTAATTTAATATGGCATAGTTCTTATTAAATATATTGATCAAGAGATTGAGAGGGCTATTGGCGCCGTAGTTGGATCTACTGAAAATGTTACACAGAAGCAATTGCCTTCTTAAACTGGAACGACTAAAATTAAAATTAATACGACAAAGGACTGATGGGGCTGTAATTGATCCATTAATCAACCGCACAATAAAACAGAATTGTAGGTACTCACGATGACTTAAAAGGGATGGAAGTTTTATTAGTTGAAGTCTTTGAGAGTAAGGTGGCAAAACGATTCTACCTAACCATGGAAGAAAACGCAAACAAAATCTCAAAAATCTTTTTTGAATACTCTCTATTCTGTTGATATGAACAGCGTAGTAAGGGGCCCATACGATGAACCCATATTCCAGAATTGATCTCACAAAAGAGACATAAAGAGTCTTTAGGACATAAGAATCACGAAATTCGCGAGCAAACCTTTTAATGAAACCAAGTGTCATGTTAGCTTTTTTAATTATGTAATTGTAGTGATCAGTAAAGGAAAGCTTTGAGTCTAACACTACTCCAAGGTCCGTAAAGCTTGACAAGTTACACAAGAGCGATGTATTCAACATATAATTATAAGAAAATATATTATGTTTGCGTGTAAAACACATGGTTTTACACTTGTCAATATTTAAAAACAGACTATTTGTATTGCACCAGTTCCAAAATCTATTAAGATCGTCTTGAAGAAGTTCACAATCAACAGTTGAGTCAATTTTTCGAAAAAAATTTCACGTCATCGGCATAAATTAAAGACATTGAGTTTACTAAAACGGAAGGAATATCATTAATAAATAACACAAATAATAACGGACCAAGGTGACTGCCCTGTGGCACACCTGAATTGACTCGAAAACATTTCGGACGTTCAGTTTTAAAAACAACACTATATAATCTATCTTTTAGATATGAGGATATCCACAAAACAAAACGATCATTTAGTCCAATAGTATGTAGTTTGTGGAGCAGTATATTATGATTCAATTTGTCGAATGCCTTACTAAAGTCAGTAAAAACACAATCTACTTGTTGAAATTTTTCGAATGAATCAATACAGAATGTCGTGAATTGTAATAAATTTGTGACCGTAGATTTTTGTTTTACGAAACCATGTTGGTTTTCATATATAACAGAGGTGCAATGAAAGACAATACATCACAGACAATAGATTCAAACAGTTTAGTAATGACGGACAGTTTGGCGATAGGTCTGTAGTTTGATACTAAGTTTTTCTTGCCTTTCTTGTGAATCGGAGTAAGAAATACAGTTTTCCATAGATCTGGAAACCTAGAGCTACTTATGGACTGGTTGAACAGCACAAACAATGGGTACGACATATATATTGCACTTTTTTTTAACATGAATGATGGCAAGCCATCAGGACCAGGACTAAGATTTTCATCTAACTTTTCTATGTAGTCAAGTATAGTTGCTTCGGAGATAGTAAAGTTAATTGAATTAAGGTGTGGAAATTGGTCAATATTAAACTTTGGAGTTGTGTTAGGATCATTAGCAGAAGTATTTTTGAAAGCACTTTGAAAGTATTCGGCGAACATGTTTGCTATGACTTCTGGTGAGTGGCTAGTTGAATTTATATAGCTCATGTTGGCTGGGTACCCGTCACATTTTCTTTTAGAATTAACGTACTTTTAGAAGTTATTAGGATTAGATTTAAGTCCGTTTTCTGTTTTATATATGAAATTTGAATAGAGAAAATTAGAGTAGTTAATGAATTCATCTTTTAGTTTGATGTAATTATCAAGAGCTTCATCAGTCCTGTATCGGTTAAACCTTAACCAAGCCTTATTTCTTTTATTCTTAAGTGTTTTTATCTGAAGATCAAACCATGGTGGGCTGTTGTTAAAGACTCGTATTTTGCGCAAAGGAACAGTTTCTAAAAAGCAGTCAAATAGTATTTCATAGAAACGTAAAATCATCTTGTCAAGATCCATATTAAGAAACAACATATTCCAGTTAAGACTATTAAGTAAATTGTACAATTGTGTAAAATTACATTTTTTAAAATTGAATTCATGCTGATCCTTACAAATATCAGATAAGCAACAAATATTTAGGCTAAGTGAAATAGATAAAGTAGGATGGTGACGATCTTCCTCTACAAGCTTCGTATCACATAAAAATACATCAGCATCAGAGTTAATGACATCAGAAAAATATACCAAGTCCAAGGTCTTACCAAATTGGTTTTTGATGCCATTTAATTGATTAAGTCCAAGGGAGGCCATTCCATCGATCACAAGGAATTCGTTATCACTTGTCACGTTGACGGGTAGAAATACATCACATTCAGTTGATTTAGTCCATCTCAGGTTGGGTAGATTGAAATCTCCGATTACTATAAACTCATCTGTATCATCAATTTGTTCATGAATTGTTTCCAGGCAGTCAATATTCTTAGTATAAGTATCGTAGTTTGAAGAAGGTGGAATGTAACAGGCAACAACATATATATTACCAGACTGAATTTTTATTTTCACGCACAGAATTTCCAAGTTGGAATCCAAAAAATCGTTGACTAGACTACATAGAAGATGGTTACGAACAGCTATCAACAAGCCTCCGCCAACGGTTGTTGTAGTAGAATCTGAATGGCGATCACGGCGGAAAATTTGAAAGCTGGGATCAAATATCTCTGCGTACAGAAAAGATGAATTTAACCAAGTTTCTGTGAGAATAATAACATCGTGGGGAGTATTGTTAATATTCATATAGACCTTATTGGTCTTTGTCCGAAGTCCATTTACATTTTGGTAATACATTAGTAATTGTTGTAGCTGCTCTGATTGAGAAATGGCATTGTCAGGTGTTGTGGAAAATGGTGAGAAGTTTTCCTCGACGATCTGTTTTGAAACTCATGTAGAATGATTCCATTTGGCCAAAACGACGGTGAGTTCAGTAAATAGAAAACTGAGTCAGGTACTTTTATCTTAAACGAAGAGTGTTTCGAATAGTTACGATGGAGCATTTTCTCGACTAGTGTTGAACTTAATGTACCAATTTTAGATTTAATAAAATTTTTTATGTCTAGAGCATTCGTTGCTGGTTCAAGTTTCGAGATAAAGATTGTTTTTTGACCTTCCACAATTGTTAATCCAGATTCCAAAGGCGAAGAAAAATCATTTTGTAATATCGTCGATAAGTTAGAAGGTTGTTTGAGTTTGATACGTCTTACCACGGGTGGGGGATCGTATCAAACAAATGAGAAGTCGTTTTGTGGGTTTTGAAAACTATTCTGATTTATTTGCCAAAACTTAACTCTATTTATACCAAATAATTCCAATACATTTTATTATTTCATAACAATTTAATAATTTCCTTACTACATATTTTGCTTGCAATCGTATATTTCGTAATTTCTTATTGACCTAATCTTATAGTAAGTATATTTACCTTAACATATTTTGCTTACACTCGTATATTTCATAATTTCTTATTGACCTAATATTATAATAAACAATAATAAATGTCAACATTTGCTGACACTGCTTTGCAATGCACCGCTTATACTGGGTCATAGCAAATTACTATGAGTCAGTATAATCTGCGGTTGTTGTTGGAGCTTCTGTTGTATATACATATATCAACATTTTCCCCCCTGGATATTAAGCGGTCGTTCTTGGTGCTGGTATAGGGAATTGGTGTTGTTTCCGATATCTTCTTATGGCTACAATGATCAGCACTATGATGAATATTGTGGAACTGGAATAATGCACGACATGATGTGTGTTGTTGTTTTTGGAGTCTTCGGGACTGTCGTTCTCAGCTTCCTTCAATTGCTGTACGGAATGCTCTAGGTTTCTAATTTGCTCGTCTGGATAATGGAATATGCGTACTGCGCTGGGATAGTGGATGAGAGGTTCTTTAGCGAATTTGGGTAAGATGGTGCTTAGATTGAGTTGTGGCGTAAACGATGCATTCAATCTTGTTGTAAAGGATCCGTGAGCAGTGATAACCATAGTGTCCAAACTGAGTTGGCATCCAGGTTCTAAAGTGAGTATTCCGTCATTGACCAAAGTAACGGTATATGTCTGTTCCTTGCACACTAGGTTGAAAGATGTTTCCTTGTCCATTACATATAACCAACTGTTCATATTCCGTAGCAAGGTCCAGACTTGTCTGGGCTTAATGTGTATCAGTTCACACTTTCCTTCTATTTCTTTGTTGTGGTTTAGTAGATTGATTTCACATTGGGATGTGTTTGACTGTAGGTTATATAGTGGATGGCGTTTTGAGCAATAGTGAAGTCCTTCTTCTATTGGTATACATTTATCGAATTCGCTTTCCTGCATTGGATAGTATTTTTCTCGTGCAAGATTAGTCAGTATGTATTTTGATGATGGTGCGATAAATGTAAAGTAGTCATGATATGGTGTGGGGACTGGTATTATCCTATACACTTGGTATTTATCTGAATCTAATATTGGAATTTTGCATTCGAAAATAATGTAGTTCATAGTTATTCTTCCATGAACATTCATCAACTTGTAGATCTGGAGTAATTGATCTGGTCGTTCGCTGGCTAGTAATGTCATAGTTGCAGGAATGTGTTGCCGAACATCGATCAGATGTTGTCTCAATTGTTGGGGAGTTATTATCAAATGGTGGGTTGTTCCATGTTGGGTGTTGAGCACGACGTCTAATAATGAATCTTGAATTTGTTTGATGTTGGTAACATACATGTGCGTAGTAAGTCCTAGAATTGTGAGTAGTTGCGTCTGCTGGACGTTACTTATTGTGTTCTGCATTTCTGTGGTTATATTACTAATCCTTTCTTGTAGCAGTTTATATTGGCTTGTGGTTTGTTGACCTGTGGTCTGAAGGATGTTGAGGGTAGTTTCGACAATTGAAGTTTGGTTTTGTAGGAGTTTGCGGGTGTATTCGTCGTTTCGTTTAATTTTATCTATCTGTATTTCAATATCGTGAGCGTAATCTTGGTCTAATACTCCAAATAGTTGGTTCGATATTTTTCCAATAACGTCAAAAGGGGATCTTTTGACTCTTCCCCCCCTCTCATAGAGAATTTGATTTCGTTCTTCGATACTTGCTACATTTGTTGTTAATATTGTTAGGATGTTGAGGCATTCAGATGAGTTTAGAGTCTTACATCCTAGCTCTATTTCTTGCACCATGTTGTGTAGTCCTACTAGTTGGCTTTTGTATGTAGCTAAGTTATAATATGTCAGCATGCGCCATTTCGATGACATGAGATTAATAACACCATTGTCCTCGAAGTATAGTCCTGGATGTGTATTAAAAGGGGTGTTGGAAAATTGAGCGTGCCCTGGTATTGGCCATATAATTGATGCTAACGCAATAGATATTATCAAAGACGGGATGTTGGGTCGTGCTCTTTTTGTGTTAATGGGTATCGTTGATTCATTTCTGAGCTTTCTCGCTTGGTGTCGTTCTATGAGTACTTCAATAGGTGGTCTAACAGGTATAGTAGTTGGTCGTATCTTGAATTTTGTATATATTTTTCGTGGTTTTAACGAATGAATACACTGTAATTTTAGTGTTTCTCTATCTTGATTTATTATTATTGGATTCCTGTTATTTGCTTTGTTATTTTGTTCCCTTTCCTCTACTTTCAGATTCTCGTTGGATTTTTCTTTACTTAATGTTTGGTTGTTTTGTCAAATGCCTGAAATTTTATCAATTGTCGAAATTTCTGTTGGTTCATCGGTTGCTAGTTTGGATATTTTAGTTATGGGGCGCGTTAAATATCCAGAAGGTGTTTTGATTGTAATGACTCGAACGTGACCGTCTTTCCCAGGATGTGTTGCTTGTACTCTTCCCATACACCAATTTGTGGGTGCGATGTTGTCTTCTCGAATAAGCACCAGGTCTCCTTCTTCGATGTTATTCGAGGTAGCTGTCCATTTGGGTCGCCGTTGGAGTCTAGTAAGATATTCAGATGACCACTTTCTCCAGAACTGTTGTTGTAATTTGTTTATATATTCCCATCTCGTGAGCTTGTTTTCTCTAACGGTTAGTATATTATCTGTATCCCTACAGAACATATTAGAACCAATCAGGAAATGTGCTGGGGTTAATGATTCTATATCCTCAGTGGTACCATTCATTGGACATAATGGTCTTGAGTTAAGGCATGCCTCTATTTTGGAGAGTAACGTTGAGAATTCTTCAAATGTGAGATGGGTATCGCCAATTGTCTTTTTTAGGTGAAGTTTCACGGATTTAACTCCAGCTTCCCATAGTCCGCCAAAGTGTGGAGATGCTGGGGGAATGAAGTGCCAAGTTACTCCTTGTTTTGCCATTGTCTCATTGAAATCGTCATCTTTGTTTTGATAATGCCTTTTGATTTTATTACAGGCTCCTATAAAGTTTGTGGCGTTGTCACTGTATAGGTGGCTTATCAGTCCTCGTCTTGAGCTCAGTCTATCAAATGCGGCTAGGAATATGTCAGTGGAAAGATCAGATACTGCTTCAAGATGGAATGCCTTTGTTGATAGGCAGACAAAAACAGCAATATATCCTTTCGTTAACTTTGCATTGCGGATTTTGCTCGTTTTCATCATAAATGGTCCTGCATAGTCTACTCCGGTGTGCGTGAATGGTCTTGATATGGTTACTCGTGGTGAAGGCAAATTACCCATTAGTTGTGCCTGGTTTCGTAAGTTAAACCTTTGACATTTTATACACCTTTTAATGAAATGGTTTACTTCACCTCTTCCTTTTATTATCCAGTATTTTGTTAAGATACATGCCATAGTCAGATCATTTCCTCCGTGAAGTGTTGCCTTATGTGCCCAATCTATGATCAATTTAGCCAAATGTGACTTGTGTGGAATTATGACGGGATGCTTTGCGTCTGTGGATAGATGAGAATTTTGTAACCTTCCTCCAACTCTTAATATGCCTTCCTTGATAAATGGCGTAAGATTTGCTAGTTTGCTTCTAGCCGGTAATGAATCTTGGTGTTCTATGGCCTTATATTCTTCGTGTAGTGGTTCTTGTGCCATTTTTATGATAGTGTGGAGAGCGTTCTTCAGCTCAGTTGTGCTTAGTTTGACGAATGAATTTTGTATCCTTGATTGTAATAGTCCTTGTTTCTGTAGTGCCTTGGTTTCCTTCTGAATCTCTCTTTGTGTGATGATGTTTATTGATGCAGTAGTTTTGAGGTTGTTCTGTCTTTTCTTTTCTTTAACCTTTTCTCTTACGATGTTTATATATCTGCACCATAAGGCTATCACTCTGATCAATCGTGTAAGCGATGAAAATCTAGATATAATGTCTTCATGGGTGATTAATTCTTCCTTCATGATATGATGTGACGTGATCTTAAGTTCTAGCTCAGTTACTAAGTTTGCTCTTGGTGGTGACTCAATAGGTTGCCTTGATTGGAGCCACATGGGTCCCTTCCACCATATGGATGATTCTTTCAAAGCTCTTGGAGACGAACCTCTTGATGCTAGGTCTGCAGGATTATCTTCTGATCTAACGTGATTCCATGAGTACCCTGTATTAAGTGTTTGGATTTGCTGTACTCTGTGTGAAACATATGTCTTCCATTTATTTGGAGTTGCACTTATCCAAGCTAGAACAACTGTTGAATCACACCATGCATATGTTTGTACTGATTCAATATCCAGATCCTTTTTTACTTTACATAACAAATTTGCTAGTAGGACAGCTCCGCATAGTTCAAGTTTTGGTATAGTTAGGGTGTTCTTGTTTTTATGTTTGTTTTGATTTGGAGTGACCTTTGATTTGGATGTTAGCAAGGTGGTTGTAACCTTTGCTTCCTTATCTATTATGCGCATATATACAGCGGCTCCATACGCTCTTTCTGATGCGTCACAAAATCCGTGAATTTCGACTCTAGGGATCGTACGTGAATATCCCGTCCATCTTTGTATTTGTATCTGCTGTATGTTATTAAGATCGCTTCTGTAATCTTCCCATTTCGTTTTTATTTTGGCAGGTAGAGGGTCATCCCAATCTAATTTTTCTTCCATCCAGATGTCTTGCATTATTAATTTTGCCCTCAGAACGATTGGTGCGATCCATCCTAATGGATCAAATATTCGAGCGATTTCCGACAGTACATTTCTTTTAGTCCAGGTTGATTTTGATTGATATGGTTTCACTTCAAAGGAAAAATAGTCTTTTAATGGATGCCATTGAATTCCTAATGTTTTCACGTACTCTTCTTTATTTAACTCGAGACTGTTTACTGAGTGAACTTCTTTTCCAAGTAGTTTGTTTATGTTACTATTCCATTTGTGCAAACTAAATCCACCTGCTTGAAGGATATTTGTTAGCTGCCTTTTCACTTCTCTCACTTCTTCTATTGAGTCTCCGCCAGACATGACGTCGTCCACATAGAAATCTGATAGTAAAATTTTTTCTGCTTTTGGGAAATTTTTTCCTTCGTCCTTAGCTAGCTGTTTGAGAGTTCTAATTGCTAAGTACGGTGCCGATGCAGTCCCATATGTCACTGTATTCAGTTCATACTCCGATATCTCTTCTTGTGGTGAATTTCTCCATAGTATACGTTGGTATTTTCGATCTGAAGGGGCGATTAGGATTTGCCGGTACATTTTTTGTATGTCAGCTGAGAACACAATTTTATGTTTTCGCCATCGGATGAGGATTGACGTGAGGTCTTCTTGTATTTTGGGGCCTGAGTACATTATTTATATTCTTTTGCGGACTTTGCTGAGGCGTCAAATACTACCCTTAACTTTGTGGTGGAGCTGTTTGGATTGATAACAGCGTGGTGTGGTAGGTAATGTGCTCCCTCCTCATCAGCTGTCTTGCATTTGGTCATGTGTCCCAACTCAATATATTCTTTCATACAATTACGGTAGTCATCTCCTAGCTTCAGATTCCTTCCAAAAACTTTTTCCATGTGCATTAATCTTGCTGTTGCCCTTTGTCTTGAGTTATTGTTGGCTAGTTCTTGCTCTGGGGGAATTTCAAACGGTATTCTTACTATGTATCTGCCTTCCTTGTTACGTGTTACTGTTTGGGTAAAGTACTCTTCACACGTTACTTCGTCTATTTGTGCTTTTTCTGTGTTTGTTGTTCCAAGTTCTTCAGACTCCCAAAACTTACGTACTTGGTTCTCTAAATCCGTAAGAGTTATATGACATGACAACGAGAGATGATTTGTCTTGGTAATAGTTGTGTTCCCGGATATGATCCATCCAAATATGGTTTGTTGTGCTATAGGTGATCCTCGTTTTCCTTTGATGACTCCCTCCTGAAGTATTTCGGCAATTACTTCTGCACCCAGAATCATGTCGAGCTTCTGTTGTATATACATATATCAACAAAGGTGTTTGGACGGGGAGAGAAAGTGGACGATTAGAATGATGGTCAGTTATAGGTGATGTTAAGTTTGTTGATGTTGACGCTGTAGGCTCCTCCGAGGGGAAAGAAGATGCAGTATTAAGTTGAACGGATTCAACTAAAGGTTGATTTATTACAGCTGATTGTTGAGTTGAAGCGGGTTGGGTCGGTGAAGCAGGAAGAGGAGTTGGTGTCTCAGAAGATGAAGCAAGCAGAGGTGGGGTATCAAGACCGGAATTATTATTTTTTTTTGAAGGGATTGGTAATGTCAGATCGAGTTCACCGCATTTGCGTTTTTGAGATTGGATATCAACAGGGGCATTTTAAAATTTAAGTGCACTTCTCGTTTGCTTACGTTTTAAAATTGGGTTATTAGAGATAACTTCAATTGTGTCACTAAGTAAAAGTAATTGATTTTGAAGTTTATCTATCATTTTTGTATTGTAGAGAACGTCACGAATAATGTTAGGCACCAATACAATTAACATGAAATGTTTTATGGCAATTACCATGGCACATGATTGAATCAATTATAAAGTCGCAGATTTTTAAGCATTTCCCACATTCAGACATTAGTTAACTTTTGAATAGTAAATTTATGTTTTAAGTGTTTGAAAAAAAGGACTGTACTGTAAACAAGATTGAAAAACTTGAAGTATGCAGTACCTCCTAAAAGTATGCAACAAATATTTAACAGAACCGACACTGGTAGTCTATTGTTACCTAGACTTGAATGAGAGGTAAGAGAATGAGTTTACTAAGTGTATTTATGTTTTAGTAAAACCTTAAAAAAATCACTTATCACTGCATAAAAAGCCGATATTAATGTTTTAAAATACGAACAAACGGTTTGCCAGTCAATCGAAATAATTAACACAAATTAACAATAACTATGAACTTGTGATAAAAGAAAAATATACGGAGACGAAATGCACAGTGCTACAGTAAAACAGTGTTCCCACTTCAATGACATGACTCATTTCATCGGAATATGTCCTATCCTGAAGAAATAACGAAGAAATTTTCTTGGCAGCGACACAAAAACGAAAACGGAAGTGGTTGCGATGCTGAACTGCGAAGAAGATGTAACCCACCTATTCAGCTATTATAGAAAAGCAATTGCTTATAGAAACCAAATTTTGAACGAAGAGTTTTAAGAAACAAAAATCTTACACACAAATATTATATGTTTATTAAAAAAAAAAAAAAAAATATGTAAATATTTATTTTCACTTTTAATTATTTGTTATAAAACAAACAAAAAATTTCTACATTATTATGTACGAATTAATGTCAATCGGGCAGACGGCAAAGCCATGCTTTAACGATTTTTTTTTTGGAATACTTATCTTTGTAAATTGTACTATTATGTTAATTGTACTTACACTTGGAAAACAAAAATAAAAATCAATAAAATCTAATAAAATCTAATCTAATCTAATTTAAGGTCGTAAGCATACATTAAATATTGACTATGTGTAAAAAAAAAATTGGGATGTCGTTAATAAATAAAAGAAAGAGAAGGGGTCCTAAATGACTTCCTTGTGGAACCCCGGAAGTTACAACAATCGGATTCAAAATAAAGTTGTTAATTCTAACGTATTGAATCCTACTAGTAAGATATGATTCAAACTATTTTAATAAGTTAGAATGAAAACCTATATTATGAAGTTTGGCAATTAATATAGAATGATCAACCCTGTCAAACGCTTTACCAAAATCAGTGTATATAACATCACATCGATATGACTGTTCAAGAGTCTCTAATACGTAATTACTAAAAATCGTAAGATTAGACAAGGTTGATCTGCCATCCATAAACCCGTGCTGCAAAGGAGAGATAATTTCTTTAACTGAAAAAATAAGCTTATTATAAACAATTTTTCCAAATAATTTAGGACTCATCGATAATTTGCAACGTTTGCAACGTTATTCTTTGATCCAGGCTTTAAAATAGGGTAGACGTAAGAATGTTTCCATTGTTTTAAGAAGTAACCATATCGAAGAGAGCGATTAAAGATAACTTCTAGAGGGTTACCAAAGAAGAGGCACATTTTTTTTAAAATAATGGGTGGAATACCATCAAATCCTGATTTATTCATTTAATTTTAAAAGTTCATCAAGTTATCGCATTTCTCCAAATGTAAATGATTAATATGGATCAATTCAGGTGAAGACATAACCGGTGGACATGATTGATCACTCGTAGGTTTGAAAACAGAACGAAAAAAGTCAGCAAAGAAATTGCAGATAGTTGACGGGTCACTAGAAGTTTGCTCCATATATCGGACTGAATAAGGGATTCCAGTAGAGCATTTCTTGTCGTTAATAAACTTCCAGAAACATTTGCTATTTTTTTAAACTCAGATTCAATTCTTAAAAGGTATTGATTATAAAGAAATTTTTTCAGAAAATTTAATTCACGATTACATCGAAGGTAGTTCATATAAAGAACATTATCATTCCTGGAATTACGATAAGATTTAAAAGCTTTGTTTTTACGGTTATTCAAATTTGTTAGCTTTGTATTGAACCCTTCAGGCTTAGATTGTGATTTCCTTAAAATGTTCGGGGTATTTAAATCAATTGCCTCATTTAATAAATTTGTTAATATGGTAAAAGTATCTTCTATATCAACATTGTTATAATTGGTAATTCATATAGTTCATATATTTAAAAGTACTAATAATAATAATTGGATTATACATTTGATTTGGTATAGAAATAAGGTGTAGTGATCTAGACGACACGGCGGGTATACGACTGACCCTCACTGCCTCTTTGAACATCTTTCCTTTTCCGCCATAGCTACATTTCGTATACTACATTTCCTCCCCCTTTAAGTTGCATCAGTGATCGAGCTGGAATCGGACGACAGGTCTCCGGTTCCTGTTAGAACGTATAGGTGTTTGCACACTCGAAATACCACTTGATGGGGAATTATTGCTGTCGCTTGCCCTGATGTCTTTCTGCTCAAAAGATTTACTGTAGAAGAGACAGAAGAAATGTTAGTATTATAAGAAATTATACTTGCCTGATTCTATGAAACCCGATCGAGACTTTTATTTAAGAAAAACTCATCTACTTGAGTTTCGGCTGTTTTCAGAGTTCTTAGCTGATTTTGATGTCTTTTTATAACTCCGTCGGATGTTGTCAATATGTAAGTCATTCTCCCAAGCTGCTTTGATATTTCCCCTCAGATCTATTTAGGGCCTCTTGAGAAGTTCTTAGCCAGCACTGGCTGTTTCAACCTAAAACGATTGGATTTCCGTCTTCCCCGTTGCTTAGCCTGTCTAGGAAACATCAAGGCTAACGAAGTCTTAGGCTGCCGTCCTTGCAAAACTTCTGCTGGTGATTTTCCTAAGGCTGGAGTCGGTGTGGATCTAAATGTGGTTAAATGACGTAGTTTGTTTGTTTGTTGTTTATTTCATCAATCAGATATACATTATAATATAATATAAATCTTATAGACTACTGAATAAATATGAGCAAAATTCGATAACTTACAAGTTTAAATAAATATAATATACAAATAGAAAAATAAATAAAAATTATACATTTATAAAAATTGATACACATAAATTTTAACCACCAGAGTTCAAAAACGTTAGTATATAAATAACATGGCTTTTAAAAGTATCGCGGCTTATATTACTATGGAAATCAATATGATTTCCTATTGAGTTGGCCTCTCTTAGGCATCTAGTTATTGGCTCATTAAGTCCATAATTAACTCTGTGAAAAGGTTCAAAGAGCATACTACGCATTCGTAGACCCCTCGTTGGAGCATATATTTTTATAAGAGACAAGAGAAAAGAGCAATCTATTTGATTTTTGAGAATATCTCTAATAAAAATTATTTCAAAATACTTTCTCCTAGTTTCCATAAACTGGAGACCAATTAACTTACATCTGGAAAGATAAGTAGGCATTCGTATATTCCAATGAAGTCTGTAAATAACTAGTCTAGAAAAACGTTTTTGGATTTTCTCAATCCGATTTGAGTGGATAGCATAGTAAGGGTTCCATATTACACAGCAGTATTCAAGGACCGGCCTCACATATGAATAGAATAATGCTCTAAGTGTATAAGGGTCGGAAAATTCCTTAGAGTTTCGCGAGATGGAACCAAGTAGAGAATTAGCTTTAGTAACAATAAAATCTTTATGACGGCAAAATGTAAGCTTAGGATCGAAGATGACTCCCAGATCTTTCTTTTCTGAAATTATTTGCAACGGAGTACGATCAACATTATGGACATGGTTAAAAACTGACATATTACGACGAAAAGAGAGGAAATCACTTTTTGATACATTAAGAAATAAGTGATTAGAGTTACACCAGTTTGTTAAATTATCTAGATCATTCTGAAGTAGAAGGCAATCATCTAGAGATTTTATGCATCGAAATATTTTTATCATCCGCAAACACGAGACAATAAGATGATTTAATATAATCAGGAATGTCATTTATAAGAAACAAAAAGAGAAGTGGACCCAAATGACTTCCTTGTGGAACACCTGAAGTCACATCTATGGGATCAGACGTAATGTTATTTATACGTACATATTGAGTGCGCCCCATTAAATATGATTGAAACCAATTCAATATGCTGGAATGAAAACCTAAGGCATTAAGCTTCTCAATTAGGATTGAGTGATTAACTCTTTCGAAAGCCTTTGAAAAATCAGTATAAATCACATCAGTTTGATATCCATTTTCAAGATTTTTAATAATCTCGTAAGATAAAATTGATAAATTTGTGGTTGTCGATCTTCCAGAAACAAACCTATGCTGACAAGGGGAGATAAGTTCCCGAACAATGAAGGATAACTTTTCATAAACTAACTTTTCGAACAATTTTGGGATTGTTGAAAGTTTGCTTATTGGACGATAGTTTGAGACATCTTGCTTTGGTCCTGACTTATGAACGGGAACAATGAACAAAACTTTCCAGTCATTTAAAAAATGACCTGTATTAAAAGATGCATTAAAGAGTTTAGTTAATATATCTGAAAGGGAAGCTACACAGGATTTTAAGACTATAGGAGGAATACCATCTGGACCAGGTTGTTTATCCTGGTTCAGCTCCGATATGGCTTTTTCAACATCAATACAGCTTAAATGTAAGGAAATAATGTTGATATGATGTACAGGAGTGTCTACTTGAACATTAACAGGTAAGTTAGAGGAAGAATAAACAGATCGAAAAAAATTGCGAACATGTTGCAAACCGTCGTAAGATCACTTGATATGGTCTCCGAATATTGCATGCAATACAGAATTCCATTAGAACCTTTCTTGCTATTGATAAAATTCCAAAAGCATTTGCTGTTTTGCTTTAAATTAGATTCAGTGCGATATAGATAATCTTTATATAAGAATTTGTTTAGCATATCGAATTCTTTTTGAAGTCGCAAGTAATTACTCAGTAAATTATCATTATTTGACTTTCTGAAGAGTTTATATGCTTTATTTTTTTTATTACACAACTTGTGCATAATCTTTTACTATGCCAGATAGGTTTGGAGTTATTCCGAATCGCTACTTTTGGTATATAAAGGTTTATTGCCTCAGTTAATGAACGATGTAGAAAATTATATGCATCCGATAATTGATAGTTACTAAAAATATAGCTCCAAGGAAAGGTATTAATGTAACTATTTATAGAGATAAAGACGTTATTTACATAATCATATTTGGAAAAACCATTGATGACAGGTTTAAAATATACATAAGATTCAAAACGTATACATAAAGCTAAATGATGAATAGTGTTAGGAAAAATTGGACAAACATTTTTATTAATATCAGTACGAAATTCTCTATCGACAAAAACAAGGTCAAGGGTACGGTTTAAATCATTATAAAACTTATTTATTTGTATAAGATCATATTCGGCAAACGAGTTATTAACATTAAAAGGAATAAGACATAACTCATCCGGATCCAGTTTACATGATTAAGATTATAATCACCAATTACGATTTGGTGTTGATTGGAGTTTGTAGCATTTAAAACGAATCGAGCGTTTTCAATATGTAAGTTATATAAATCAACATGAATACCTGGTGGTATATAACTAAATATAATAAACACATCTGTCGAGTTATTTAAGGTGACACATACAGCTAATTGATCAACGTCGGTTTCCGGTGATAAACACGGTAGTTTGATTTCACGACATGAAAACGACGAACGAACAGCAATAAGAACACCTCCTCCTCTTTTCTGTTTTGTTTTTGCAATGCTTCTGTACTTACGGAAAACATGGAATAAATTTTCATTGAAGATTTCAGAATTTAAATGTTTATCAGTTAGCCATGTTTCGGTTAAAGCAAAAATATCATACTGCGAAGATGAAGAACTAAAGTGGAGCACATTAGTTTTTGTACGGAGACCACCTGTATTTTGGTAGTAGAGTAGAACGTCTTTTTTAAGACTAGGAGGCTGAGATAAGTTAATGGATGTAAAATTATTTGTAAGAAAGGTATTGGACTCCGAAGATTCTGGATTTACGTAATATCTGGTTGTAGTCGTCCTTCCTCGTTTTTTGGAATAAATTGAAAGGCACGTAACTTAGTACCTATGGGCCAAATATTTTCAGAGTACATTGCATCATTGTATTCACCTGGAATTCCGATTTCAAAATTTATGAACTTAATATTTTCTTCTGGTTCACCACGTTTTATTAACTTAAAGCAGGAAATGACAATGGGGTTTATATCGAGAGCGACAGCTAAATGATTTACGATAGTTTCCGGGTCAACAGAGGGTCGAAAACTGCCTAGATGAAACCATTTAAGTTTGAGAGCAACAAGATTATGTAGGACTTCACAAGAGCCACTGACAGTTCTTTGGATATTATTCTGCTGGTAGGGAGGTAATTCATCATTATTTAGGCGGTTTACAACATTAACAGCAGATTCGGTTTCGTTTTTAGCAGCATTTACACCAGATATTTCAGCAACAACTTCATCAACATTTCCAGCGGCATTATAAAAAGTAGCATTTTTTGAAACAAATTCAGAAGCACCTGCAATATCAGGAACAACAGCAATCTCTGCATCAACAGCAACATCAGGAACTAAATCTACACCAGCACATTCAACATTAGCAACACCGTCAGCAACATCTTCAAAGCCACTTTACCATCCGTATGATTAGTACCATCACCACAATTTACAGTGGCAACACTTTTTATGAAACCTACAGTGGCATCACTGGTAGTAGATTTTAGTGCACCAATAACATGTAAACAAGAGCCGTCTTTTGCGTTGGCTGTATCATTATTTTTATTATTGGAACTAGCAACTTCTAAAAATAGTGAAATATTATTATTCGAAATAACTTTTTTTATTTTTTTTATTGCAGCGATGGTGGTTGGGATCGTAGAAGATTTATCACTTGAAGAAGAAATTGATTTAGAATTAGATTTGCGAACGGGTACAGGGGTTACATTCAATGACTTTGTTAGTTTGGGAAGTGCAGGAGACGAAAAGCTTTTATTTATTAAATTGACTGAAGAATTTGGATTCAATTTAGCTTTTGAGCGAGTGGTCAATGGTTTCTAAGCTTTGCTTCTGTTAGCTTCAAAGGCATCACGGAACAAGTTTAATTCACAGCACAGGGCATTAAGCTTTTTAGTTACTATATTTAATTTAGCGTCACAACTAGGAGATTTTAGTTACTATATTTAATTTAGCGTCACAACTAGGAGAATTATATTTACTGCATAGATCACATCTCCAACAAATATTATTAGTTTGATTTATCAAATTAATCTCATTGGCATTAAGTTTTGAGCAAATGAAATAGCAAGCGACAAATAACGCACGACACATAATCATAGTCGGCAATTTCTTTTTCGCAAATAAAGCATTCATTAGGAATTGACATTGCAATGAAGCACACAGACAAATAATTAAACGCAACTGTGTGATACGAGAGCAAGAACTGAACGTAGTACTGCGCTATTCAGGTCTTCTCCTCCCTCCATAATTTTCCTCAAAGAAGACTTGAAGGTCCTTACAAATCGTTCAGCCTCACCGTTAGAAGCGGGATGAAATGGAGCTGACGTCAAATACTGGATGCCATTGGATGAACAAAACTTCTAAGACACCTGTGATACAAATTGTCGACCATTATCCGATATGATTGTATCCGGCAGTCCCTCTAAAGCAAAGATTCCTCAAAGAATTGAAATTGTGGCAGTTGACGTTGTAGTGCTCATTTTAATGACGAATGGGAACGTAGAAAAGGCATCTATGCAGACCAACCACATGTGTCCCTGAAATGGACCTGCGAAGTATAGATGTATTCGCTGCCATGGATGATCAGGTGCCGGCCACGATGAATACTCCTTTCTCGGGCTGCTGCTTGCCTCCTGACATGGCATACATCGTGCTGCTTGGTCTGTTATCTGCTTGTCAATAAATGACCACCAACAACTGCTTCATTCTTGTAATTCCCCAATGTCCATCGTGAAGCAGCTTCAAAACTTTTGGTTGGAGTGATGATGGAACCACAACCCACGTGTTCCGCCTGAAGTAAAAGAATGTTATTTTCTAGCGAGAGTGAATATCTACGGTCAGAATAAGGTTTTAATTTTTCATCTCTCAACTGCTCAGTCTCTGGCGAGCTTGTCCGTAAGAACTTGATTACTTTGGAAAGCACAGGATCCGCAGCTGTGGCCCTTGCTACTTGCTTAGCATTCACAGAAAAAGCATCAATCACTTCCTCAAATTGAACGTGAAGGCAGGAGTGTTCACTGGCATCAAACTGGTCATCTTTCCCCATCGGTAGTCTGGACAATGCGTCAGCATTTCCATGCCTACTTGTAGGCTTATATCGAATACTGTAACGGCAACCCATTAAAAATAAAGCCCAACGTTGTTATCTTTAAGCTGAAAAGACAGGTAAATTCTTTTCAGGATTAAATATTGAGACCTTGTGGTCTGTATATAAAATGAAATTTCGACCGTAAAGGTATTGATTAAATTTCTGTACCCCATAAATTATAGAAAGTGCCTTCTTTTCTATCCGCCTTTATCTTTTTTGATGGACAATTAACCTATTAGAAGCGTGTGCAATCGGAATTTCAGACCCATCAGGAATGCACGTGCGAAATCACTGCCCCAATTCCGTGGTACGACGCGCCTGTGGCTAAATTTATAGGCATGTCGTCACGGAAATATGATAAACAATTTTAAATTTTGGAAAGCAGAATCTTGCTCTTTCCCCCACATGTAAGGGGTGTCCTTTTTCCGTAACTTATTTAAAGGGGAACTAATCTGCGATAAATTTTTTATAAATTTGTTATAATAATTAACTTTTCCCATGAACGCCTGTAACTCTTTCAAATTAGTTGGTGGTGGCAACTCTTTAATCTCCTTAACCTTAGAATAGGCGGGTCTTATACCCGACGCACTTATAGTGTGGCCCAGAAACTCTAATTCAGTCTGCAAAAATACACATTTTCCAGGTTGCACACAAGACCATATGACTTTAACCTTCCAAAAATTTCACGTAAAATATCCAAAAGTTCATCAGCCGTAGCGGCTGCCACATTGATATAATCAATATAGTTTGCACATTGGCGAACACCATCAATTACCTGTTCAACTAATCGTTGGAATATTGCCGGAGCACTAGCAACGCCAAACGGTAATCGCTGACACTCGTACAGTCCTAACACAGTGTTGACGACCATGAACTCCTTTGACTCATCATCCAGCTCCACCTGAAGGTACGCATCCGAGAGATTGATCTTTGCAAAAAAAATTCCTGATCGCACCTTGTACAGCATCTCCTCTACCCGAGGTATAATCGCTTGTTCCACTTCCAACTGCGCATTTAATGCTTTAAAGTCACCACAGATTCGTACCCGCCCATCGTTCTTCGGAACCACCACAACTGTAGCTGCCCAATTACTAAATTTAACTGGCTTCCAAATTCCATCTGCAACAAGGCGTTCGACTTCTTTTTTAAAAGCTTCCATCTGTGAAAATTGAATTGGACGGCTTCTAAAAAACTTTGGAGATGCTTTAGATTTTAATTGTAGGTGAGCCTTATAAGGTATACAACACCTTAATGATTTCTTAAAAATGCAACTAAATTCATTACACAAATCATTTACCTTTCCTTCTGACGAAAGATCTTCCTTAACATTACTTACTACCTCTTGCTTCATGTTGAGACCGATAGATTCTAACCAGTCTAGGCCTAAAATATTATTTGCTGCTTTCACACCAGTCACAATAAGAGGTAATATCTTCTTAATTTAGCCGTATTCCACATTGACAAATGCTTTTCCCAGCACGGGCACCGAAATGTCTCCATACGCCTTCAGGACTATATTTGCCGGATGCAATTTGTCACATTGCAATAATTTAAATTGGTCTCTACTAACCATCGAACATGACGCGCCGGCATCCACTAAAAAATCTATGAGTTGATCATTTATTTTAATTTTTAGGATCATTTTATTGCCTTTCCGAACAGGCTGCCATTGCCAAACATGTTTATCGTGAATTGTTTCATGGGTTCTTTGTTTTTCCATTTCGACCACGTTAATAAAATCGATCATGTGACTATCAATTGTTTCGATATTTTCAGTCATCCGCGACCCGCTACCTAACCGTTTACTCCGTGACCGTTGCCTCCGATACGAGTTTCTATTGTTTATTTTTTTCTTTATTAACCGTTAAATAAACTGAGGCGATGTGGCCAGTACCGTTGCAACTATAACACTCTGCTTGACGAAATTTACAGCTGTGTCTTCTGTGGTTCACCTCACACGGCGGACACGATTTAATTTGCTCAGTTAACTGGCCGCCCGTTTTCCCCTTACTCTCCGATCTATAGCGAGTTCTACGTATTTTATTGGCCTCCACACGGAAGATTTCCTGTTGCGAGGTTTGCCCTCTCACGCTTTTAAAAATTCCAACGGTGTTTTTAGTGGCTTAATATTCTTCTGCTATCAAAAGTACATCTGCAAGGGTCGGGTTCGGCTTTTGGAGCGCTGCGGCTCGAACAGCATCATGGGGAGTATTGATAACAATGGTATCGCGCAGCAGTTCATCAACGAATTCTTGCTTGCATGCCTCTTTAGAACACACGTATTTACAATTGCGGGCAATACCACGTAGTTCCGCTACTCACTCAGCAAAGCTCTGGCCTTCTCCCATTTTCGCCTGAAAAAACTCATATCTTGCCGCTAGAATATGAACATTGCGTTTAAAATGTTCTGACAATTTATCTGTGATCACCGCAAATGTTTTTTCTTCTAATTTGTCACCCAGTAGTTTTTGCGCCAATTCAAAAACAACAGAACCTACCCACGGAAGAAAGAATGCCCTCTTTTGTTTGTCCTCTTCTACAGAGTGTCGATCAAGTACTCGTCGTGTGCGGTCGCGTTGCTTCTGTTCGCGTGTGTCACCCAAAAAAATAATATAACAAAAAAAAAATAAACCAAACCAAATTTACATACCATAAATAGTGCAATAAATCTAAAGCCATAAATTTAATTCAGCCCAAAACTCGAAAAAATAAATAGAATCAATGCCAATTAAAAAGAAAAAAAGAAAAAATACACCAAATACCTCGCTCGCATTCGCAGCACAGCATCCAACAATACCCATCCTCTCCACCCGCGCCGCCCATAACTGTTGCTTTCTATGCAATGCAAGCTTCTTGTGAGGCTTATCGCAAGAGGTTTTGCACTGGATAGGTGAGTAGCATTTTATGTACGAGTATATTTCAATCGTGTTTTTTGTCTATATTAATTCCCGTTTGCAAACTGTTGTATGGGCATAACACCTAGGACAGTTTGTTTATAATTGGAATTAATATGTTTATATGTATAGTTTCGTCAAAGTTGAATTTTTTGTGTTTAGTTTTTCAAAATGGTAAGTGCTTTTTGTGTTGTATATTCAAATGTTCGTGGGCTAAGAAAGAATTTCTTTTCTGTGTACGCCCATACTGTGGAATACAGGCCAGCTGTTTTGGAATTAAGTGAAACCCAGGTTGGACAGAATACTGATTTATCAGAATTTTGTTTGTTTGGATAAACTTAGTGCCATTACTTTTTTCCCACCATGGTCTTGTCGTTTATGTTAGGAATGATATTGCTTGTCAGAGCCTTCCCTAATATGGGAATTGTTCTAATACGAACTTTAATTTCCTGTGGCTCAAATTAACTGTCTTTACAGGAGTCCGAATCTTGACAGCATGTCTACCTGTGATGAGTTAGATGTTTTGTCAGATTTAATTTCCCAAATTATTTCCCATCGTCCTCACACTGAATTCGTGATTACGGGCGACTTCAATGTACACAATTCAAGTTGGCTTCGCTATTCTGGCCAGACAACACTCGAAAGAAGGTATACCGAGATCTGTTCCTTACTTTCTATCCTGATAAATATACTATTAAAGTAACTTCTCCATTTGGCACCTCGGACCATTGTGTCATTTCAGCTAATTTCTCGATCTCCAACTATCCAGTTAAAGAAAAAATTCCCACTAGGACCGTTTGGCAATGCGAGAAAGCCAACTGGGACGTTCTGGATAATTTCTTTCGCAACTTAAACTGGTCATTATGCTTCCTCGATAATGACATTGATGCCAGTGCTGAAATGATTACAGAAGTGATTTTCTTGTAATGAGAACTTTTGTCCCTCACAGAACAAAATGTATCAAACCAAAAGAAAAGTCTTGGTTTACCGAATAGTGCAAAGAAGCTATCAGGTTGAAAGAAGTAAGATTCCGATCCTACAAAGCCAACCCAACTGAGGAAAATCGGAAGAAACACAAACAAGTTAGGAACTCGTGCAACTCCGTTTTACACAAAACAAAATTTTTACACGACCAGAAGTTACGGCAAAAAATTCTGAAATGCCCCAAAGGCAGTAAAAACTTCTGGTCATTTGTAAAAAAGTCAAGAACTCAACGTCATCATCAGTTCCAACGCTCATCGTCGACGATAAACCTATTGTCAGCTCTTCAGAGAAGGCGAATATGCTTGCACCTCATTTTGCTGCAAGTTCTACTTTGCCTGCAAACAACAATGCCCCTCCTGTACTTGAGAACGTTAATTTTTCTATGGGACAGATATTTTTCCACACTCGTACAGTAGCAAGAGCACTTCAAGATCTTGATATACACAAATCCGCTGGCCCGGTTGGTATACCCCCTATTCTTCTGAAGAAGTGTTCTTCATCTCTGGCAAAACCACTGCGTAAGCTTTTTCATCGCTCCTATTGTTCAGGAATCTTTCCTAGTAGATGGAAAACAGCATTTGTACAGCCCGTCCCAAAAAAAGGTGACTCCTCCTCCCCCTCCTACTACCGACCAATTGCACTTACGTCCCTTCTTTCCAAGGTCATGGAAACGCTGATAAATCGTCAGCTCAAGAAATATCTCGAAGATCGGGAGCTTTTAAATGACCGGCAATATGGCTTTCGCAGCAATCTTTCCACTGGTGATCTGATGGCATATCTCACCGAACAGTGGAACAAATCTGTGCATCGCTTTGGCGAAAGCAAGATTTTTGTGCTTGATATTTCAAAGGCATTTCATAGAGTTTGGCATGAAGCTCTTTTATCGAAAATGCGTGCATTTGGTATCGATGATACTCTTATTCGTTGGAGTAGAAGCTATCTTCTGGACGGTTCAATACAAGTTGTATTAGACGGTTTCAATTCTGATCTCCACAAAATAAATGCTGATGTGCCCCAGGGCTCCGTTCTGTCTCCGACTCTCTTTCTCATTTTTATAAATGATCTCTTGTCTGTTACTTCTAATCCATTAAATTGTTTTGCTGAAGACTCAACCCTCAGCTTTTCATATGTGTTTGATAATTCACGGCCTTCGCCTTCGGACGTGTTATTACAACGAAATCGTATGATAAGCTCGTTTAACTCCGATTTAAACAGCATTGTGAACTGGGGTACTAGAAATCGTGTGGAGCTTAATGCGTCAAAAAATCAATGCTGTATTTTGTCATTGAAGCTTAACATACCCCCTATGCCATTATCCATGAATGGTACTTGCATCGAGGAGGCCGAAAAGCTATCAGTACTCGGTACGAAGATTGTCACTGATACACATACTGCAAGATGCTTAAGCTTTCTTAATATATGCAAGAAGTTTTTCACCCCCTCTGATCTGGCTACAATTTACAAAGCGTTTATACGCCCTAAACTCGAGTATAACTCCCATCTCTGGGCAGGTGCTTCTCAAACTTTTCTCCACCTGCTCGACAGAGTTCAGAAAAAAGCGTTAACATTGATAGGAGAAAAAAACATTATGGAAACATTTCCGTGACTCGAACATCGTCGAAATGTCTCATGTCTTTCCTTATTTTACAGATTCTTTCACAAAAAATGCTCACTCGAGGTAACCAGCTGCGTTCCACATTTAATTTCCCCCGTAATATTCGTCTTGCTAGGAACGCTCATCAGTTTACACTTGAACCCAATTTTGGACGTACCGTGAAATGTAGAGATTTTTTCTTTAGCCGTACAACACGAATGTGGAATGGATTGCATGGCACAATTTTTCCTTTGCCATTTGATCTGCAAACATTCAAGATCAATGTTCATCGACACCTCCTTTCCCTTCTTTCCTATCTTCCTATCGCTCGCGCTGGGACTTATCATTAAAAGGGCTATAACAAACTCTTGAGCGCGTGTGCATGCTTATCTTTCTGGTAGTGATGAAAATGTGGCGGTGATGAAGGTTGCCCCACCGCAACCAATGACGAGCCCGGCTTAGACCATTTTTCCATCCATTCTCTCTGATTGCTCATTAAAGATTTCATGAAATCTTCCTGCTGTTTGAGCAATTCTTTTAATTCCCCTGCGCCCATTCCGTCCGATCTTCCAGCAATCTTATCTTACCCCGACACGTGATGAGAGAAAAAAAACTGAGGAAGAAAAAAAAATCCACCATTAGTGGAAGATTTTACCAACCAGGGTTGAGTAGGCCAACACACGATCCGATTCTTAGATGCCACAAAATTTTTCTCGTCGCCAAATGTTATAATTGGTTATTCATATAGTTCATTTATTTAAAAGTTTTAATAATAATAATTGGATTATACATTTGATTTGGTATAGAAATAAGGTGTAGTGATCTAGACGACGGCGGGTATACGACTGACCTTCACTGCCTCTTTGAACATCTTTCCTTTTCCGTCATAGCTACATTTCGTATACTACAAACATTATCAAACATTGAGAACCAATTCACCCTATCCAAAAAACTAGAAACGTTAGAAAAATTACATTTATCATAATTTAGAACAGAACCAATTTCAGAATTTTGCTTTATATACTCAAAGAATTCAAAGCTCATAAAGAGTACAATATGATTATCAGTGTTAGGTAAAGGAGGGGGAGTGGGGCTGTCAATACAAACACCAAATTCAGTATCCGTAAAAACTAAATCTAGGTAACGATTAAGTTTGTTTTGAAAACAATTAATCTGTTTGAGTCCAAACTCGGTTAGAGTATCGACAACCACACTCTCACAATCACTGCTAACATTATAAGGAATGAAACATTTGTCATCCGGATCAAAAACCCAATTTAAAGAAGGTAAATTATAATCGCCTAAGATAATAATATGCTGATTGTCTTTTAAGCTATTTAAAACAAAGGAACAATTATCAATATGAGTTTTATATATTTCAAAAGAACTTTTCGGTGGTATATAACTAATAATAAGAAAAACAGCATGAATGCTATCAACGCTTAAACGAATAATCAGTTGATCAATGTTGATTGATGAATGGGAAGACGGCAACTCTAACTGCATGCTTAAAATAGAAGATCGAACTGCAACCAACACTCCACCTCCACATGTCAGTCCAGTTGTTTGATAACAGCGATCATTTCGATAAACATTAAAGAGCCGATTGTCAAACATCTCAGCGTTGAAATGGTTCTCAGAGAGCCAAGTTTCAGTAAGTGCATTAATATCGAATTGTTGTGATGATGAAAAGAGAAGAATGTCATTAATTTCAGTTCTTAATCCACCAACATTATGGTAGAATATGATATGTAAAATTGTGAATTAATAGAATTTGGTGGATAAACAGAGAGACGAGCATGTTGACAAGAGTTTGTATTTATGTTGTTGTTATTGGCTCTAGGCGATTTAAGTTTTTTGGGGTTGGAACAAACAACTTCACACACACAAATATAGGCCATACAGTAGGCTTCAGAATAATATTGAGTTTGTCTTCAGGAACACTCAACTTAAAATTAACAAAGGATAACTCACTCGCAACAGCATCTTTTTTAGTTAATTTAAAGCATTTCAAGAATTGAGATGGAATTTTGAGGGTATTGGATATATACTCGATAATTGAGTCAGGTTCAGTATCATTTGAGAAGCTTGACAAATGCACCCACTTATTAACAGGTATCACATTGAGATTGGAGTCAGTAGATACACCATAGATAGGAACCTTCGAAATGGGGCCGCAAAGGGCGTTTTTATTTGTATTCTTTTTGTTAACTTTCGCGGGTGGAGACTTGTTTGTAACATTTGAAGAGAGATCGGTAAAGGAGATTGGCGCATTGTTCATTTCCGTTACTTCTTGATTAACAAATGCACTGCTTTCAACACTCAAATCCACGACCGCGTTTTGGTTAGGATATTTAGAAGTAGATGAATTAAATAATTCTGCTGTGCACTAATCGAAGAAATTAAAGTATTTTTTTCATGAGATCGTTTAGTGGTGAAGATTTGAGTTTATGAAAGGATTAACATGTTCACTTTGGGGAATGAGTAAGAGCTGGCGCGAAGAACCAATTTCTCTTTTAAGATCACTAACACCTTGTGAAAGCTCTGTAAATCGGTTAAAGAAGTTGGAGAAATTAATAAGAGAACAAGTTTCACATTGCCAATTAAAATTAGATTTTCATAAAATATTAGATTCATCTGTGGAAATCCCAACACAATTCTTATGAACATACTGGCCACAAAACAACCAACACACAATCATTTCAGATCATTTAAGTTTATCGTTGCACTAAGCACAGGTTTTTGACATTTTTAGGTAAAGATTAGATTATAAAAAATCGAAAAATAAGATAATATTGAAAGAGAGCAAAATGTACGCGTGTTGCTGCGACGACAGTCAGCCAGTATATCATTATATATTGTCCTTTAAAGTGTCAATTGTCTCTGGTTTGCCGGCGTAACACTTATCTTTTACGGCACCCCACAAATAATAGTCCAACGGTGTCAAATCGCAGCTCCGAGGTAGCCAAACGACATCAACTCTGCGGCTGATAATGCGATCTTCAAAAACAGGGCGCAAAACATCGAGTGTAGCTTCGGTTGTGTGGCACGTAGCGCCGGCCGTCGTGTTGAAACCAAATGTTGCCAATATCCTCCTCTTCAATTTTTGTGAACAAAAATTCATTCAATATGACCCGATAACGATCGCCATTGACTGTAACTGCCACTCCTTGCTCATTGCGACAATTCTGCTTGTTTACATACCCGCCAAGATAAAAATGAGCTTCACCTCAAAAGATGATTTTTTTTGGCAAAATCGGCATCTTCTCTAAGTCGATCGCAGGCCCACTTAGCGAAGCGAAAATGCATTGGATGGTCAGTTGGCTTCAAATCCTGAACCAATTGGACTTTGTATGGCGTCATACCAATGTCTTTATGCAAAATTCGTCTCAATGATGTCTCCAAAATGTTCAATTGTTGAGAACGACGGTGAACTGATGTTGATGGCGCTTCACGCATACTCTCTGCCACAGCAGCAATATTCTCGGGTGTACGCACTGTTTTTGGCTTTTCACGCTTTGATTTATCGATGAGGATGCCAGTTTCTTTCACTTTTTTTCACAAGATAACAAACATACGGAGCTGACGGTGCACACATTCTGCAACATAACCATGATTTTCAAAGTAATGTCGCAATATTTGCCAGCGTTGTTCAAGCGTATACACAACCATATTCGTTCAGCGGAATGAAAAAACTAATTATCTGTCAAATCAGACATGAGCTAAGTGTTACCATTCACGAAATAAGCACTAGTTGAAAAAAAAACCTTAGATGGCGGACCCTTTATTTATATTGAATGTAGGTTAAAGCAAAGGTTTTTCTTTTTACATTGCCAAAGATGAAATCTAATTCATGTTTTTTTTTCATATCACTAAGACAAACGATAACGATCTAAAATGATATTTAACTTTTGGATTGCTTTAATATTTTAGCAACAAGTTTTTTCTTTTGTTTCATCTCTTCCAGATCTTTCTCCCGCTGCGGAATTGTCTGCGATGTGTTTGGTATTCTAACAGTCTTCCTGCTTGCACGTTTCTTTTTTGTGGTTTCATTTGGTTCGTTGGGATCAGCGATTAGTTTGTTTTTCCTCTGCTTGGGTTTCTAAAAGCTTCTTGACTGTTATCTATAGTTCTTTCCAGATAAGCCTCAACTACCTAAAATATGAACTTTAGAAAGTTGTAAATCATCACAATGAGAGTTATTCTTATCGCAGGATTTGGAAATCCTCATATACTTCGAAGTTTTTTAATTTATTCCGAAGCCTCAATCTTATCGTAATCCCAATTACTGAGTTTGTCTTAGCGTTTGTCCACCATTCTCGGAAATTCCTTGAACTTGTCAAAACAGCAGTTATCTGCTGACTAGGAGCAGCTTGTGTGAGATCTTTGGTTGAAAAAGTTGCAAGAATTTCTAGTGCTGTTACTGCCCATATTCCATTAATACCTACAAGATTTGATTTTTAGAAATGCGAAGCTATAAAGGTTTTTTTTATATTTACCTGTCGTGTACTCACTTCCAACTAATGAGACTAGCTGAATAAGCTTATTCTTATCCAAATTAAATGAGCTCTGAATTTTGTCATGCTTGGACTCCATGACGTACTTAGTCTGTGAAAAAAAGTTTTCGTACACCGTCCGGCCTCCAAAAAGCCAGATATGGCTATCATCAGTTATAGTTCCATTAGTGAGTTCTATAGCGCCAAGAAATGCGCACTGCGCTTCGGCTTCCATGGGAGCGACGATAAATGGAATCCCGAATAATCTTAACAATTCTGAATTAATTTTCTCAGTTATTGCCATTCCCATTCCGTCTTGTCGATATCTTTCCTTTTCTAAGTCTAGCTTTTCTTTCGCTAATTGCGATTGCATGTCTTCTAGCTGTTCGGTTGATTTGATTTATTTTAAAGCATTTGCTGCAAGTTCAAGGACATCCTCTGGCTTAGGCAGAGTTTCAGTCTTTGGTTTGCCGCTGCTTTCATCTTCGAACAACCTCCACCTAGTTGCCATTGATGGCTGACCCAAATGTTAGGCGTTGCATTCCTCTTCTGAGAGTTCTTCAATTTGCCCTCCTCCATCATCATCCAACTGAAAAATTAAATAAAACAATAATTATTAGTAAGCAGCGTGAAACCGAATTAATCTTGAGTTATTTTATTTGATTTATGTAGGATTTAATGATAAACAGTATTTACATAAAATTAAATTACAGCTTTCAAAGTTTTTTTACTTGCGATTATAGGTACTATAAGGCAAGTTATGCATTCGTAAAAAAAAAAAAAATTTTTTGGACAATCAAACATAACATTACGATGATAGAGAAGCCTAAAAAAGTGGGTCCGACAATTCTGTCTGTCTGTCTGTCTGTCTGTCTGTCTGTCCGTTTGTCTGTATCGGCACCTACAGCCTAAACGACTGGACCGATTTGCTTCAAACTTGATACATAGTATTTTTATGACGTCCTACAGAGGGGTTTTTGGAATTAGCATTCTAGCTTCAAAACTAACGGTACCTGCCATATGATTTTGAATGAAAAACTCATTTATCTCAAAAACGACTCCTACGATTTTGATAAAACTTTCTGAATGGTATTTTTTAAGTAAATTTTATGTTTTGGCCGGAACAGATTTTTCAGGAAAAGTCTTATAACGATACCTCCCATACGACCGGTTTTTTTAAATCAGATTTTCTCGTAAACCACTTCACGGATTTCGATGAAAATTTTAATATAAAAGCTCTGTTATACACGAAATAACACAAATTCTTTAATTTTCAAAAAAATATTTTTTTGAGTTTTTTAAGAAAAAGTTAAATTTTTTTTTTTTTTGACTTTTGGTTTTTTCAAAAACGGTTTGTTCAAAATTTTTAAAATTTTTGTTTTCTGATAAGAACTTTAAACTGCTAGATTTTGACATACTCAAAATAAATTTTTAATATGTTTCCGAAAAGTTTCAAAATAAAAACCGTTTTTTGAAAAAACGGCTCCAACGATTTTGAAAAAAAAATTCCTTAAAATTCAAAAAAGTAAAAGAAATCTAATGGCTTACTTCATTTTCTCCAAAAAACGATTTTACGTTGATTTTTAAATGATTAATAAAATTTCATATGATTTTTTTATTGCTTTTTTTCCAAAATCTAAAGCCCCAAGACCACTGTAACACATTAGAGCAAGTTCGTACGACCCAGTCGTGCACTTTATTTTATAGACAATTAAAATTATGATGACTTTCTTAAACACGAATTGGCGGAGAAAAAATTGGGGGATTAGTAAACAAATAAACAATAGACACGGTACAAAATATATTCTCGAAAATTTAATATTTGCACATACCTATACAATTTTCTTATATCTTAACGACAAAAATCGAATATTGACTTCTTCACATTCGACTGTAAATAAAAAGTAAACAAGACGCCATTTTGAAAACTAGGAGATTGTTATACCTTTATACTGTTGAATTTCTTAATATAATATAACAATCTTCAAATTGTCACAACTTTTTTGTATGAATACGCTATCCAGTGTAATATAGAGATCAGTGCATCACTCTTGTCTGGTTTCCTCGGCAAAAGATAATTTCTGCTGGTTTTCTATGGTAGCGTTCTTTTTCAGTAATTCGTTCTTAAAGTTTACAACGCAACGTAACAACATTGATTACTTGACGCAATAAAACTTTCTTTACGCTGACAACTCAATTTTAGATAGAAATACCTCTCAAATAGAAATTGCGTCATCTTTTTTCACTTGTTTATTCTTTAAATTCTGTTTGGAAGTAATAAAAAAGATTTTTCACTTCATATTACCTGACGTGTAAGTGTGTATCGTTAGAGGCTAATGTCATCTTTCGATACCCTTTTTCTAATCGGGATCTGTCAGTTTTGACAATTCTGCTTACTACCCCCAAATATAACTATGGATATAACGTTTGATAGGATTAGTGAACGGATACGACAATATGAATTAACTCTTGCTGTCAGATGAGTATTTAAGCGTTGACATAACTGAAATGGTCTGGTCGCGACTTAATCATCATTTCCTTATTTAATGACAGACCTGATTTGTGGAATGATAATATTCGACAAATCAATCTGGGCAGCGACGAACTTTTGACACTGCTGTCACGAATTAAAATTTTGTCTGTAACTATTCATTGCGTAGGTTACTTGGTAAGAACGGATCACTTATTCAAGATTAGACAGATGTCTCGTTCTATTACTTTACTTAGAATTTTCGAGAAATCTCAGAAGAGCTGGAGAAAAGAGACGGACCAAGGCGTCAGTTCAGAAAGAATCTTGTCGAGGAAAGAGAAACGAAAATGCCGGAAATATCGGCCGCCATAACTCCATGAAAGATAGAAATGTATCAATGAAAGATGCGGAAATGGAAGCGTTTGGTTACGCATAACTTTTGGTATGTCTTGACTTTTCCATTTAGGTAGAGTGCAGTGCTAAAACTGTAATGGCACCATTAATCTTTTTATTTCGCCCATCTTTTCGCACACTCATTTCGAAGTGGTGAGATTGTGTACTTGTCACCACAAACAATGACATGGTTTGTTTCTTCAATAAACCTGAACTCGTGTTGGATTAATAAAGTTATGGGCAATTGCCGCTAGGGTGTTTATAAACGAAAGTGTATGCAGAGTTCTTACCTACAAATCTCAAGATTTGAGACCAGTTTACTTGTCACGAAGTTTGAGAAAAAGAAGAACTTGTTTGCTTTGCGTTCTAATCATTTATTCTTGAGCTCTATACTCTTTTCACCAGTGAGCGTACGGATCAAGTTCAAGTGTATCGCTAGCTCTTTATTTTTTATTTAAAAATCGCTTTAAAACCGAAAATAAATTGCTAAAAGTGTTTCAAATTCAAGCCGAACCCATATCCCAGCAAGTTTGAGTCAATTGTATACAAAAAACTAGAAATTTTACACGAAAAATTGCAAAAACTAAATACAAAAATCAAAAATGCACAAGAACACTTCAAAAAACGGTTTAGAATTACCTACAAACACGTCCACGATCATGAAACGGGGATTGTCAGAGACTTCTCCCGAATTCCCACGACAAAAAATTGCGACGGACGCAATGGATGTGAGCAATATGTCTACTTATGACATGCAAATCCTTAATCGCGACTCAGTTGCAATGGTTTTGGACGAAAAGATGAAAGATACATATGCCAACTAAATCGGACCTTAAAGGAATCGGTGCACAACTTCATTCACTGCACCAAACAAACATTACGTTATAAAACCAACTACACGCAATGGAATCCCGCTGCGTGTTTCTTGAAAAACTAGTTGAGTGGCTGTCAAATAAAGCAAATGACAAAAATCTAATCATTCACCTACCGCTAGAGAACGGTGTAAATACTGTTGAGAAGGCTAAAACTCTCTGTCTCGACCTGTTAGAATCACAAAATCCTGCAATTATAACTTCAGCTAGGGAACTCAAATCTACGAGACCAAATGTCGGAAATGTCATTTTCTAGCTCCGAAACAGAGAACATGTGGGCCAAGTACTACAGTCGGCGTCCGCCGGTAAATTTCGAGCTTCTGGCATTTCAATGCACAAGGATTATAACGGAATTTAAAATTGCTAATAAGAGGAGACAAATTAATTATCAACGACAATTACAAATATTTCTTAGACCGAACACATACTGAGGAGAGCAGCGATGCGAGAGTCGAAGAGAGCGGCGAAAACAAACACATGCTTTCGTATCACATACTGAGGCATGAAGTGGTGGGGTAACGGCGCTGTTATAAACGAGGATAGCGGCGCGTTCAATCACATTTGTTTTCTCCGCTCTTATCGAGGTAGAAAATGAATTTAGAAGAACTTGTAAGTTGTATTTTTGTTAAAAATGCATTGTGGGACCGAAAAGATCCTCAACATCATAACAGATTCCTGTTAGATAAGTTATGAGATGAAGTGGCTATCGAAATGAAATCAACAAGTAAGTACACTCATGTATACGTATACATTATTTCTTAATTTCAACAGTTTATTGTTTAATAATACAAGAAAAAGTTTAAAATTTAAATTCTGTTTTGACATAAATACATTTTATATGTTTCTCTTATTAAACTGGCTGCATCGCTTGATCTATTGTTTTCCCGTTGCAAGTTTCTGTTATACTGTTCGTCTTGTGGGTTAATGCCTTCAAGGTCAATGATAATATTATGCAGGAGACAAATGCATTTAATGATATTATCCACCAATTCAGGTGACGTTTCTATGGGTTTCAAGAGAAGGCGAAATTTTGCATTTATGATACCAAAAGCCGACTCGGCACAACGTCTTGCTCGCGAAAGTCTTATATTAAAATATTGTTTTTCAGCTATTCTTGTTGAGGGCAAAACAGGGCAATATGAAGTCGTCCAGTTCACAATAAACTAAACGAAGATGAAGAGCGAAAAGTGTTGGAGGCCCGGGCGGCAATGCTGAAATGAGGCCCCTTGTGTGCAGATTTTTTTTAAATTATAATTTTGACTTCACGTCTGTAAGACCTTAGGTCCTTTTCACGGCACTAGTTAGAGGGAATAGAGAGATAGGAAAAAAGTTTTTTAGTTGGTACAGTGGATTGAGAGTAAGGTGTTACTTATCTCACAAAAATCCCACCGGTGGCAGTTGAAACTGGGGGAATATAGAAAATTGCTGCCCATGTTATAGCTTGAACCCACAACTCTAGGTTAGCAATCAACCACTTCTACTGTACATCCACTGTACCATTGCCACCCGTAATGTAGTCAGTTTTACGAGAAAAAAAAAAATCATCAATCATAGTAATTAAATTATAATACACGTACAGGCTCAGAAAGTAAGAATATACATCTGCTTTTACCATAGCAGCCAACAGGTTTAGTGCAAAAAAATAATTACCCAATAGAAATCAAAGATTTTATTTAATACTCGCTTTCTTAGTATAGAAAGCACTTTACTTAACAAAATAAAAAAACTTGATACAATCATAATATTGCCCGAAAATATCATGAAAATTGGTCACGTCGTTTTGAAGTATATAAGGAATATACATAGAAACATCGATTTTCTTATATTGGATATGGATAGATGATTGTCTAAAATCCAAACTTACCATGTACCTGCCTATACAATTAAAGCAGTAGTTTTGTTTTCAATTATTCCTTGCGATTATAAGTACCTAAGTATGTACTAAACCTATTGTACAATCATTAGCAAGAATTTTGGTTTTCTCGAAAAAGGAAGTCATTTATAATTCAATTAACCTTGCATTTCAAAATTTGTGATATCTTTAATTTTCGATTTTTATAAAATAATTAAGTTTTTTTTTTGAAATTGAAATGATAGAAACTTAATATTTCTCTGTATTCTTGTATTGAAACAGTTTTTAAAATATTTTTTCGGAATGTTGTTCAAAAACCCTCTTTTAAAGGAACTGATCGAACGATTTTTAATGTTTGTTTTTTTCTATATAGCTTTGTTAAGTTTTTCCAATAGAACTCCTAAACCAATAAGAAATAATACAAGAATTTTACAAATATTTATTTTCAAATTAGGTAAATAGCCCGTATTTTATTTTATATGTTTTTGTGCCTTCATTTTGCTGAACTTCTCAATTACATCGTTGAAATCGATTTCTCTTGAAACTTTTCTCTCAATTGACAAAATGGACAGATTGACTAAACGTTCTTGAATCTCGACTCATTGTAGATCAAACATCGAAGGTAGGTAACTTTTTATTGTTGTCTGTATCGACCGGGCCGTTATAAATAAACAGGCTGTGTGAGCCAAATAAGCTGGATAGGCATGGCTTACTATATCGTTAGAAACTGAAGTTAAAAACTTCGAAACATTATTTAAATGTGTACATGTATAAGTGTCACAGTTTCAACATGGTTGCACAAGTACTTTGACACTATGAGGTTTATAAAACTAAAAACGAGCAGAAGTAGTTTTAATATTTTTGATTCTTAGAAAAACTGGAAGACTTAAAGTATCTGGGTTTTAGCACAATATAAAATTGAATAGAGCATTGCATATTAAAAAAAAATTTGGGGAAAGATAGTTTTTGAGTTCAAGAATGGGTAATGGAAAAAAGGCCCAACGAAAATAGGCCAAATTTAAAATTTGGCGTTATTTCGCTTTTAACGTGTTAATAAGGCCTCATTGGTTGTATTTCTATTTTCAAACCGAAATAAGGCCAAATTTACATTGGAAATAAGACCAAGTTTTCAATTTGGATCTATTTCAGTTTATTAATGGAAATAAAGCCAATGTGAAACAATAGAATTTCCACTCCTTGGTCGGTGTGGAGGGAAAATAGATTTGAGATAAAATGATAATTGACAAAAGAAAGGAAGATTTCGTTGTGGAAAAAAATAATAGTTGATTTATTTAACAAAATAACAAATCAAATATATTTTCTTCAATATATGCAAGAAACAAATGAATGAAACTTATCTAAATAAATAAAACAAATTTATCGAAACACTTGATAACAAAAATAAAAGCTTAAAATTCGCGTCGAATTTTTAGCCTTTGTGTTTTTATCAATTGTTTCGGTAAATTTGTTTTATTCATTTTGATAAGTTTCATTCATTTGTTTCTTGCAAAGATTGAAGAAAATATATTTGATTTCTTGTGTTGTTAATTGAATAAACTATTATTTTTTCCCCCAACGAAATCTTCTTTTCTTCTATCAATTATCATTTTATCTCAAATCTATTTTCCCTCCACGCCGACCATGGAGTGGAAATTCTATTGTTTCACATTTCCGTACTTCATAATATATTTTCTACTTCAATTTCTTCATGATGATAAACTTTGAGGCCCTTACTTCGACAAAATGAGTAACGTCATCACCAGTTTAAGTGTTTTCACTACTAAACGAAGTAAAGCCAAATTGGCCTTATATCGTTTTCTTAATCGAAATTAAGCCAAATCAAAATTTTGGAGGTATTTCCAGATTTGAAACGAATCAAGGCAAAATTTTTGATTTTTGGCTTCATTTCGTTGGCCCTTATTTCACGTCACCAAGCTATTTACAAACTATAAAAACAGAAAACAACAAATTGGTAACTAAATTCCGGATTGATTTTTTTTTTGCTTTTTACTTAAGTTCCTTAAGAACTTAATAGCAGCATGACTTTTGTTGATGCTGCCGTTGTTTTTCGAACCTTTTAGACCAAGAGCGCAAATTTTGTGAGTGGAGGTATAACCAAAATTGGTATACGTGTATGTGTAGATATACGCGACAATATATCAAATCGAAAAGTCTGGCAGGGTTATTTTTCAGCCGGGGCAGTAGACGGCCGTTCGAAAACGGTAATTTTTCCGATTTTTGTGCGGAAGGTATAACCACTTCAAATCATACAGAAACGATAGAGAATTGCTCACTGATTTTAAAAATCTCGGTGCCAGACGTTTTACTTTCAGCTTTCCCCTTACCAGACGCCCTCCAAAAGGAGCGAAAAATCAGTTTTTGGTGTCAGAGGTATAACCAAATGAGTGATACGTCAAAAAATCAGAAAAATTCTCCTGATTACAGATATGTGTGTCCCAGACGTTTTACTTTCAGCTAACCCCCCGCCAGACGCCCCTAAAGTATGCCACAAATCAACTTTTTTTCTTTAAGGTATAACCAAATGAATGATACACCAAAAAATCAGAAAAATTCTCCTGATTACAGGTATGTGTGTCCCAGACGTTTTATTTTCAGCCTTCACCCCGCCAAACGTCCTTAAAGTATCCTGTTTTGCATTTTCTTATGAAAATTCAATTAAAACTTTTTTTTTTAAACCTGTAACCATATGAAGATCATACCAAAATACTCTCCTCTTATTCCTGATTACGAACATGTGGGTCTCAGACGTTTTATTTACAGCCTTCACCCCGCCAGACGTCCTTAAAGTATTCTGTTTTGCATTTTCTTATGAAAATTCAATTAAAACTTTTTTTTTAAAGCTATAACCATATGAAGATCATACCAAAATACTCTCCTCTTATTCCTGATTACGACGTCCCACGTCCTTAAAGTATCCTGTTTTGCATTTTCTTATGAAAATTCAATTAAAACTTTTTTTTAAAGCTATAACCATAATAAGATCATACCAAAATACTCTCCTCTTATTCCTCATTACGAATATGTGGGTCTCAGACGTTTTATTTACAGCCTTCACCCCGCCAGACGTCCTTAAAGTATCCTGTTTTGCATTTTCTTATGAAAATTCAATTAAAACTTTTTTTAACGCTATAACCATATGAAGATCATACCAAAATACTCTCCTCTTATTCCTGATTACGAATATGTGGGTCTCAGACGTTTTATTTACAGCATTCACCCCGCCAGACGTCCTTAAAGTATCCTGTTTTGCATTTTCTTATGAAAATTCAATTTAAACTTTTTTTTTTAAAGCTATAACCATATGAAGATCATACCAAAATACTCTCCTCTTATTCCTGATTACGAATATGTGGGTCTCACCGATGCTTGAAATAAAAAGAAAGAGTGTTATATTGAAATTTTTATTTTATTGTTTTGGGAAACCATGGGACAGAAGATCCCTGGACGAAAACCCAAAAGTCTTTTCAAATAAAAGGGGAATATACACATAAATATGGCCGTTTGGCTCAAAGAAAAAATTCAACAATCAATTGAAGCTAAATAAAATAAAAGCAAATAAACTCAACAGTAGATTGGGTTTTTAAGAAAAACTAAGGCACGTCCCGAAATTAAGGTGGAAAACTCGTACACACGTTGAATATAAGTATATATTTTAGAACTTCAAATATATATTTATATTCCTAATAAAACACAAACTACTTATTTTTGTTTACTGTCTGTCTCCTCTCTCCTATCTCCTTCAAAACTTTTCACGACTCGAATCTCGATTCCTGGTTATGTGTACCTAAAAATCCTCGATCAAAATTTACACAAAAAAACGAAACAAAAAGATATCTCCTTTTTTTCTTTCAAAATTCCTCGATCTCTTTTTTTTCCTTTATAAAAAAAAATTTCTTCGCTTCTAAAGCTCTCACAAGAGTGCCTTCCAAGCTCATTGACATCAACATCTTTCTTCCCTCGTCCATTCCAAAAGTTCACTCATACATACAACTATACAACACAACCATTCGTTTCGAGATCATCGGTCACGGATTTCTGGAAGCATGACGCTCCTAGAAAACAACCGTGGTGGGATCTAACGAAACATATTCACACGCTCACAAACACGGTTTCAACAAGTTGTTGGATGTGTTTCCAAAACTTGCCAAAACTTACTCTCACGCACACAAACAACGTTTCGACAAGTTATTGGATGTGTTTCCAAAACTTGTCGAAACATTATGGACGAGTTCAGACTATTTCCCAACTAAAACAATTTTCGAGAAAAATTGAGAAGAATTAAAATCGAGGAGAAGTCTCAAATAGGCTTTTTCCTACTGCTCTACTACTATCGCGCGGGATTCGAAGCGTGAATTATTTAACAAACTATTTTCGAAGATACAGAGAGGAGCGTTACTTTAATAATTTTCAAAATTCTACAAAACTAATGTAATCGCGTTAAAAACCCATTTTGTACATTAAACAAATTTACGTTATTTAAAGTTAATGTTAAAATAACTTTACGTTAAAATGAAAAGATATTAAAATTAAAAGATAATTGTAAAAAGTTGTTGTTGCTCATTTGATGTAAGTAAGAGTCCACCTGACTCGTTACTTCTTCGGCTCATCCGCCGCGCCGGCTATCTTCTTGTTTAGAGCGTTGTACTCGAACACCTGCTTTTGTTGCTTTTGCAAAATAAGGCTAGGTACACCACTGGTTGATGAGACCATGGTTGCCCTCAACTTCGCCAATATTTTTCAGCCACAACGAGAAAAAAGAACGACCAAAGGGAAGTGTTTGTTGCTGTAAAATTTACCGTAACAAATTCCACCCTTACCTCCCAAGAAATGTGTTTACTTTTCAAGAAAAATAAACCATTTCTTAAGCCTCGACCAGGATTGGAAGGTAAAAGTTCAGGGTGTACAACACAACAAAGGGTTACCATCATATTAGAAAAAGAAAAAAAGAAAAAAAAAAAACATAATTAGTGGCACGAAATTAAAATATAGAATTGGACAATTTACCAAACAAATACAAAAATTTGCGATTTAAAAGAAAGATTAATGGACTTTTGACTAAGTGTCATTAAATGGCTTTAAATCCTTAACGTGCCACGTCCCCCGATCCTTCCCTTTATCGTCTGTCAGGAGGTATGTCCAAGGTGACACCCTCCTACTGACCCTTAATGGACCAACAAACTTGGTCGCTAATTTGGCCGCAAAATAATTTCCGCATCGCACAAGGAATAATTCCTACGCCAAACGAGATCACCAGGTTGAAACTGTATGTCTCTTCTCCTCAAATTATAAGTTTTAGCGGTCTTATTTCCCGCCGCTTCCAACTTAATAGCTATCTCCTGTCTCAGTTTCTGAAACTGCCTAACAGTATCCCCTCTATCTTGGTCCCTATCACTATCTCTAAGCCCTACATCATGGCAACTAGTTACCATGTTCCTACCAAAATTAACAAAGTATGGCGAAACACCTAACACTTCATGTTGCGAAGTTCGGATAGCACAGGCCACTTTTGCCAGATTCATATCCCAACTCCGCTGGTTTTCGGAGACATACGCTAGGAGCGTAGTCTTAATAATTTGATTGATGCGCTCCACAGGATTCGCTTGCGGATGGTAATGCGCCGTATACCGAAGTTGTGACCCGTACGCCTCACTTAGCGTCTTCAGTTCCTTGCTACGGAACTGGGGACCGTTGTCACAGACGATCCACTTTCGAACACCGAAGAGAAGAAAAACGTTTTCTTCCAATTCTCGACAAACAGCTTTCGCCGATGCGGACCGTAACGTGAACAACAGGGGAAATTTACTAAAATAATCGACGACCGTTAAAATATAAATAAAACCGCGCGACGACTTCGGAAGTGGACCAACTAAGTCCACACAAATCATATCCCACGTTTGGAAATTTCCCACCCTCTCAGTCAAAAGACCAGTTGGCCTCTCATTCACCGGTTTCACTTTTTGGCAAGTCTTACATCACCTAACATATTTTGTTATGTCATTCCTCATTTTGGGAAAGTAATACTTTTCTGCTACCCTAGCAAAAGTCTTTTTAACGCCCATGTGTCCTGAAAGCGGAGCATCATGGCAATCGTTTAGAATCTTTGCCCTATCACCTTTCCCTACAACTAATTTCCACTCCTCATTCTCGTTGTGAACAACAATATGGTTCACCCTAACATGTTTATAGAGCCGCCCATCTTCAACTCGCCAGGATGGGTATTCTAACGGGCTCTTTTCTACCTGTGATTTCATTTTGATCACCCAAGGGTCCGAATCCGCTTCAGAGACACCGGCTACTTCGGCGACTCCATGCGACAACATATCAGGAACGACATATTCTTTGCCTTTTCGATGGATGATCTTGAAGTCAAACTGTTGGAGCCGAATGGCCCAACGAGCTAACCTACCCTGCGGATCCTTAAGATTGCTAAGCCAGATCAGTGAGTGATGATCAGTCACGACTGTAAACCGAACACCTTCGAGATACGGCCGTAACTTTTCGATCGCCCAAAGAACCACTTAGCACTCTTTTTCGGTCGTAGAGTAGTTCCTTTCATTCCTATTCAATGACCGACTCAAATAACAAATTGCCTTTTCCTCCTCTTCGAAATTCTGAGAAAGTACGGCCCCGATACCAAAATCTGACGCATCTGTCTGAACAACAAACGGCCGGGAAAAATCCGGACATGTCAAGATCGGTGCCGTAACCACACACTCCTTGGCTTTCCTGAAACACTCCTCACACTCTTGTGTCCATTCGAACTTCTTACCTTTCAAGAGATCGGTAAGAGGTCTAACTAGAATTGCAAAATTTGGCACGAATCTTCGATACAAAGAAATAGTCCTTACAAAACTCCTAATTTCCTTCACGTTTTTCGGTGGAGGAATCCTCATCATGCTTTCCATTTTTTCCGGGTCTACATGGAGCCCGTTCCTATCAACTACATAACCTAGAAATTTCAAAGAAGGCCTACAGAAATTACACTTTTCCCTACCTACTTTAAATCCAGCTTCACCTAACCTTTTAAAAACTTCTTTGAGGATTTCTAAGTGTTTCTCAAAAGAATGGGTGACACTGATAATGTCATCTAATTACACAAAGACGAACGGTTCTAAATCGGGACCTAGAACGTCGTCAATAAACCTTTGCCATGTCGCTGGTGAATTGTGAAGCCCGAATGGCATCCTACAAAATTGAAAAAGACCCCTCCCTGGCACGGTAAAGGCTGTGTACTTACGCGATTCTTCCTCCATTGGAATCTGCCAATAAGCAGATTTAATGTCTAATGAGGACAAGTACTTCGCGTTTCGAAGCTTGTCCAAAATCGCCGAAATAAAAGGTAGTGAATAAGCATCCCAATCAGTAACCTCATTTAAATTCCTATAGTCAACGCAGGACCAATAACTGCCGTCTTTCTTCTTAACGAGAAGAATCGGCGATGCCCAAGGACTCTTCGACTTCTCGATCACTCCAACTTCCAACATCTCTTGGAGTTCCTGATCGATATGTTTCTGAATCGCGGGTGAAACAGGGTAGTATCGTTGCCTAATTGGTTCTGCGGACGTCCTTATCTTGTGCTCAACTAAGTTGGTGCACCATAATCCCTCGGTCATTGATTTTAAAAGTTCTAACAAGTGTTCTAACTTCTTATTTTCTAAATCGTCCAAATCCGATTTTTCTCTAATCGCTACCATGTCTGTTACCGAAGTCACCATTTCCTGGCTCGAAAAACTCCACATACCAGATCTCAAATCCGGGACTATGCCCGATAGTGCCCAAAAGACGGCACCCAAGATCAATTATTGGTGTGGGAGATTCGGTATTACCCGACATTCTATTAAAATGCATCTATTCTCAACCTCCACTGGTAGAGAAATAGACCCAGCTACTTCTACACCTGCCCCATCTGCTAACGCTACTGACCCAACCCTACTCTTTTCTAATCTAAGTCCTAATTCTGTTAAAACTTTCCACCCGTCACCACCCACAATGGTACGAGAGGCTCCTGAATCAAGTAGATCCAAAAACTTGATCCCATAAATCCTAACTCTTAAATATGGCCTACTGTCCCTACCGCTTGCCGCTAAAGTGAAACTCAGATAAACTTGTGGTACCAGTTGATCGCCAGCAGACGACCTAACTAACGCCGACGGGTCTCCTGTCCTGCTGACACAAGAGCCCGGTCCCCATTTCCCGAACACCGCCTACAATCTTTACGATAATTACCTACAGCCCCGCAACCGAAACACTTCCTTTGAACAGAACAGTTTTGTGCCAAATGACCATCCCTGTTACAATTGTAACACCTAACTACCTGTCCAAAAGGGTTCTCTGGGATTGGAGCAACAGCCGCAACTCGGTGTTGTCCGGACGAACTCGGTTGGTAACCACATTCAGGTTCCAACAAATGCCTACCTCTACTTGGTGGAGTAAAACTGTAGTGTTGTAAACAAGTACACCAAATATCAATATCACCAAAAACTCCTTGCTGCGATAACTGGAAACTGGAATCCCTCGTCGTTGTTTTCTTATCGATGTTCTGCTCCCTTTCCACAACTTTTTATTTTTAAGAGGAAAAACTACGCCAATAGAGAAAAAAAAATTAATTAGGACTTTTTTTTCAATCAAAAGATTGATGAGAAAAAAAAAACACCACACAATACAATTAAAAAAAAAAACTCTTCCACTTTGGGCCCTAAACGTTGGGCACCACTTTATTGCACTTTTTTTCGCGGCACGAACACGATAGGGGGAGGGGAATTTATTTAATTAAAATTATTTATATAAGCGAAATTACTACCGCGAACAATTCAATTAAAAAAAAATTAAAAAGAAAATAAGATTTGAACGGGCACCGACGGCGACACACGACACGAATTTAATAATGATAATTCCGATCGACCACGAACGAATGACACAAAAAGAGAATACGAAAAAAAGTGCAACTACAGCTTGATAAAATAGCTGTCAACACGACTGCTCAGCTGGGGTGGGTTCTGTGGAAGAATTTTTGGGTTTCTTTTGGTAAACTTGATTGATTGAACAATCAAAATCGTTTATCAAAAGAAGGAAATATTCGCTTGCACAGTAGGGTGCAAAAAAAAGCGGGCGCCAGGAATTTTTTTTTCTAAAACCGAATTAGAAAATTCCAAAACTAATTATAGAAGATAACGAGCCGATGCTTGAAATAAAAAGAAAGAGTGTTATATTGAAATTGTTATTTTATTGTTTTGGGAAACCATGGGACAGAAGATCCCTGGACGAAAACTCAAAAGTCTTTTCAAATAAAAGGGGAATATACAAATAAATATGGCCGCTTGGCTCAAAGGAAAAATTCAACAAGCAATTGAAGCTAAATAAAATAAAAGCAAATAAACTAAACAGAAAAATGTGTTTTTAAGAAAAACTAAGGCGCGTCCCGAAATTAAGGTAGAAAACTCGTACACACGTTGAATATAAGTATATATTTTAGAACTTCAAATATACACATATTTATATTCCTAATAAAACACAAACTACTTATCTTTGTTTACTGTCTGTCTCCTCTCTCCTATCTCCTTCAAAACTTTTCACGACTCGAATCTCGATTCCTGGTTATGTGTCCCTAAAAATCCTCAATCCAAATTTACACAAAAAAACGAAACAAAAAGATGTCTCCTCGATTTTTTTTTTCTTTTCAAAATTACTCGATCTCTTTTTTTTCCTTTATCAATAAAAATGTCTTCGCTTCTAAGGCTCTCAGAAGAGTGCCTTCCAAGCTCAATGACATCAACATCTGTCTTCCCTCGTCCATTCCAAACGTTCACTCATACATACAACTATACAACACAACCATTCGTTTCGAGATCATCGGTCACGGATTTCTGGAGGCATGACGCTCTCCTAGAAAACAACCGTGGTGGGATCTAACGAAACATACTCACAAGTTATAGAATTACTTCCCAACACTAAAAGTATACCAAGCATATTTGCTTGAGTATAATAAATTTAAAACATAAACATTCTCTACCTATCCAAATGTGTCATTGTAATTAAATTCAAGCATAAAATATTATATACAACTCAAGAATTTAGAATCACTTTCCAACACTTAAAACATAAACATCCTCTTCATATCAGAATGTATCACCGTAATTAAATTCAGACATAAAATATAATGTGCAACTTAAGCAACTATCGTTGCCTTCTTATAAATTAATGTAAACAATGATCGTCGCTTGTCAATATGAACGATCATGAAAAATGTATCATGTACATATTTAGAAAGAGAAATAAGTTCAGTTCTAATTTTGTACTCTAGATTGATAGTCGGTCATCCGAAATAAAAGATAAAAAATTAAAGTGTTGTGTTTAATTTGGAATATTTTTTAAAAATTGATCCCGGAGGATCAAAGATAAAATTGGCGCAGTCGGTAGGATTTCAATGAGATCTATAAACGAATTTTATAGTGACATATGAAGTCCAGTGATACGAACAAATATTTTTTTATTGTGAAAGCTAATAACACCGAAGTGTTTTAACGAATAATAAAAATATGTTGAATAAAACAATTGCCGAAGCAATTAGTTTAAAAGATAAAAAAAAATTTTGTTTTCCAAAGTGTTAAAATAAAAATAAATAATACACAAATTCTCATAGAGAGATTGGAAACATTTAAGTGTCTACGAAAAAGACAATAATTAAGAAAGTGTCTACGAAAAAGACAGTGAAAAGAAAGGGTTTCTATCTAGCCGAAATTAGATAAATAGTGAATAAAAAAAAAAAGAACTGTTATAAAGATGGCTCACATAGCAGCAGACCAGAATGTTCCACTTGTACGGTTGGAAAAACTTACCACATTCTCGGGACGTCCAGACGAGGACGTCATAGCATTTATCGAGTATATCGATTTTGTGTATGGTTACATAAATGTTGACAACCAGCCTTTGGCGACACTCATAATAAGAAATAAGATTCAAGGAGCAGCAATAAATACATTAAGAAGAATTTTAATGCCAACTTGGCCAACAATAAAAGCCGCACTAATACAGGACTTTGGAGTTTACGAGACATACGAGCAAATTCTGCAAGACCTTCATATGATTAATACCAGCGACCTCCAACAACTTTTTCATCAGACGGAAGGAATTCTTTTGAAACTGAACAAAAAATGTAAGTTATAACCTAATGTTATTTACAATCCAGAAAACAATGAAAACATTGTTTTGAGTAAATTTTTAAATAATTTAAATTCAAATCAAGCTTCTGTAATTATAGCACAGGGAATCCAAAATATAAGAGAGGCGTATACTTTGCTAATGCGCCATAGAAATTTAAATAGAGATTATAGACAAGGAAATTCTAATAATTTCAAAACAAATCAAACTCAGCAAAACAATCATGATTCCCATAGTAATAATAATAGAGGGATGAATTATAATCATAGACCAAATAATAATATTACTAGACCACCATTTCAGAATAATTTTAGGAATAGTTATAACAATCAAAGACCACACAATTCAGGACAGTTTAGAAATTACAATAACTTCAATAATAATAATCAGGGACATAGCTCATACAATTCAGGACAGTATAGAAATAATAATTATAACCATAATAATAGGAATCCAGGGCCAGAACCTATGGATGTAAATAATGCAGAGATAAAACATGAAGAGGTACATTTTACCATAGCCGGGAAGAAGAATCACTTCCCATAATAACAGTGACAATAAATAATAAAAAATTTAAAATTCTTGTAGACATATATATGTATACTTGATGAGTCACTACTATTAGAAATTCCTAGAACTTTATTGAAAGTTCCCATCAAAGTCAAATCTCTAAATAATAATGAAAACATAATAAAATTTGAAATCATAACGGAAGTGCCGATGGAATTCAATGAAGATGAAGCTACCATGGCATGGAACTTGATGAAAATACAAAATACTAGATAAACGAAAAGTGGCAACTCTTGTACTGTCAAAGGAAAAGAAATTCAGCTCCGAGAAAAAAATTTGTTTTTAATTAAATTAAAAGATATAAAAACTCTAAAATAGTTTTAATCCGATATTTAAACCCTGTGCTTTGGGCGATAATAACAAGATCAAATCCCACACCCAAAAAAAAAAAAAAAAAAAAAAAAACAAAAAAAAAACAATCCTCTGGAATCGACCACAGCAGCAGCGGCGGCGCGGCGCGACAGCAGTGCTCCATATCATTGAAACTGCATCAAAGCAGAAAAACAAACTTATTGTTCAACCAATTAGTAAACAGGTACGTGAACATTCCATAAAAGAAGTGGCAGTGTTTTTTAGCCCAACGAAGTTGGAATTTTGATCGACAATCACGAGTAATTTATCCCAAAAACCCTACATCTTATTTGGACTTTGAACCTTAGTTGTAAACAAACCCAAAGAAAGGTCCATTAACAATAACATCCTTACAACTGTCAAACTGTTATGATCATCATATATTTCAACCCAAAAAAAACTTCAATAATTATTACGACTGTTATACACAACGACAGCATAGTTAGTCTTACCATTTGCAGCGACATCTAGGACATTTTCTTCAACTACTCTAACAATACTCACATCTCTTTACATTAACAGAGGTGGTTGTTGTATTGGCTGTCAGGTTTACTCCTAACTGAACACACTATTCTTCGCTTAATAGAGTTTTCTCAGCCAAAGGAGATTTTGTCGAAACATACTTTTAGGTGTTTTAACGACCTTATTCAAACTGGAGCAGGGAGCAAATAAAAAACGTGTAAGAGGACAAAACTCACCGGATCCTTTACAACCGTGCAGCAAAAAAATTCAAATAACGAAAATGACTGACGAAGAGTGTAATAATTCCCTTAACAGCACAATGGTCGAAACAACAACATGGAGTGAAATGATGGTTGAATTCCGGAAAATGCTTAAAGAGGAAATGTTAGTAACGTTAAATAAAGTAGAAACTAATGCAACGGATATACAACTATTAAAAACACAAAATCATGCCTTAAAAGAGGAAATAAAAGCTCTCAAAGAATTCAAAACCGAAAGTGAAAAGAAAAATGAACAATTTGACAAACATATGAGAAGAAACAATCTAATTTTTCACGGATTCGGAACACAAAAAGTGGATAGAAAAAGTATCCTAGACCTGTGTAGAAATATCCTTGGAGTCACTGAAAACATCGAAATAATAAGAATGATGCAAATCGGAAAATTAAACCAACCTAGCTACTTAGTGGAGTTTCAAAACAACTTAATAGTAGCAGACATTTTAAGAAACACATCGAAACTTGCAAATACATCTTATGGCATAAAACGAGATTTAACGAAAACTGAACGCCACCATCAAAATTGTCTTCTCCGAATTAGAAGTGATATGAAAAAGATCAACCGGGCTAAGGTAATTAAGTTCAAAGGCAATTACCTCGAAATAGAAAGCAACATCTTCAAAATAGTGGAAGGAGAATTGAGATGCGGGGAAAGAGCAGCAAAGGAGGTGTTGGAAGAAATATATCAAAAAGATCTTTCGAACATAAATTTCAATTTAATTAATAACTAGCAGTTAGAAGTCTGTCGCGATTTTAGAATAAGTAAAAATGTAAATGAAGTCAAAAATCCAATTAAAATTATTTCCTATAATGTACACGGCCTAGGCAATAAAACATTATATTCCAATTTCTTCAAACATATTTGTAACCATGAAATTTTCTTTTTATTTGAAACATTTTTAACAGAGAGTTTCGAAAGATATGCAAAATTTTTCAAGGGTTTTAATCTTCTGTGGATACCTGCAGTAAAAAGTTCACGTTTTGGAAGGGCAAGTGGAGGGGCAGTTTATGGGATAAAATCATGTGTTAGCTTCAAAGCAAGCTTCGTGAAAAAAATGGAAAGAGATCTAGTTTGTATAGCCGAAAGAGGATCTGAGCTCTACATCATTCCGATATACCTGAATTGTAACAAATGGGAAGAGGACTTCCAAAGCCTTAGTAGCTCCCTTCAAGAGGGAAATATCCGTCAATTTGTTACTATAGGGGATTTCAATGCCAGGATAGGGGAAAATCAAGTGATACCAAATGAAATTACAGCTCTTAACAGCCAGATATCAAACGAAAGAAAATCAAAGGACAAGGTTGTAAATGGTAAAGGTAGAAGGCTTTTAGAGTTATGTGATGATTTTGGAATGACGATTCTAAATGGCCGGACAAGAGGCGATACGGACGGCAGATTTACTTTCATGGAAAGAGTTGGATCATCTACGATCGACCTGTGTTGCGTATCTTACAATGTGCTCCAGTACGTGGAGAGTTTCAGAGTAGAAGACCAGATCCACTCGGACCATATGCCCATAGTACTAACGCTGGAGCTAAATACAAATGATGAACAATCTGTAGAGATGAAACTACTCCCCAAACTAAGATGGACCAATATACTCAAAAATAACTATACTCAAAGGTTAGTCGAATATATCAACGCTTCAGAACAAACAGAATGGACTACCCAAAACCTTACTGATGCTATAAAAACTGTCACTGGGAATCAGAGGTACACCCAGAGAGCTGTTGGAAAGGAAAAATGGTACGACGAAGCTTGCGAACATGCTCGGGAAAAATCTTTCTTTTGGTTAAGAAAACTGCGACGCAACCACACGTTGACCACAAAAGAAATGTATCTGCAATGTAACAAAACATATAAAGCTCTCTGCAAAAAAAAGAAAATAGAATACTTCGAAGCATTGGGAGAAAAACTTAAAGTGGTAAGAAACACACAAGATTGGTGGAAACTTGCAAAAGAGCTCAAAATTAACAACTTTAAGAAAGGCAACAACATAACAAGTGGTATCTTTAAGAACTATTTTCATGGCCTTTTAAATCCATCGACCTGCATCGTAGAAGTTGAAAACATAACGCCATGCACAAGTATTCCATTACTAGATGGAGCTATCACAAACTCAGAGATACGTGACTTTCTGAATAACACTAAGACAAATAAAGCACCAGGACAGGACAGAGTACCTTATGAGTTTATCACAAATGCGCCGGATGCAGCTATAGACATTCTAAAAAAAGCCTTCAACCGTATGCTTTCATCTGGAAAAGTAGAACCAAACTTTAAAAAATCATTGATATTTCCCATTCACAAAAAAGGAGACTGTAATTTGGCCGAAAACTACAGAGGAATATCCTTTATGGATTGTGTGGCTAAAACATTCGCTGGTGTTCTATTGGCAAGGCTTCAGAGATGGGAAAAAGAATATAGAATTTTAAACGAATACCAAGCCGGCTTTCGAGAAGGATATAGTACTGCAGATAATCTTTTCAATTTATTCAACATAATAAAACTAAAAATGCATGAAAAAAAGAAAGTGTACTGCTTCTTTATAGATTTTAAGGCTGCTTTTGATCTCATTGACCGCAATGCTCTTATGTATAAGCTAAACAAGTCTGGAATATCAGAAAAAGTTTTAAAAGTCATCAGAGACCTCTATGAAGACACTGAGTCAGCTGTTTGGGATGGAGAAAAACTCTCGGAGTGGTTCAAAACATCAATGGGTGTAAAGCAGGGATGCCTTCTTAGCCCGCTTTTCTTTGCCCTATACATTAACGATTTGCACGAGTATATTGGTGGCGGGATTGATTTGAATGGAACACTGATACGTTTACTCATGTACGCAGACGATATTGTTGTCATGGCGGATAAGGCAATCGTTCTTCAGGGAATGATAGACAAGATTGCTGAGTACTGTAGACGCTGGAACCTGACAATCAACCTTGAAAAATCAAAAATTGTTGTATTTAGAAAAAGAGGAGGGCGACTAAGTGCACAGGAACAATGGAAGCTCAATAACGAACAGATAGAAATTGTAACAAAATATAAATACCTTGGTGTATGGATGACCCCTGGTTTGAGTTTGACCGAACATTTTAAAGAGAGGACAAAGCTGGCCAGACAAAGTTTAAACTTAACATGGTCAAACTTTATTGCCAACAAGGATGTAAGACTCTGCGCAAAGATAGAACTCTTCAACGCGGTCACCAGGGCTATCGTAACATATGGAGCACAGGTCTGGGGACATACAAAATATGAAGAAGTGGAGAAGTTACAAAGATATTTTTTTAAAAAAGTGCTCGGTCTACCAAGAATAACTCCAAACTATGCGCTTACGTTGGAATGCCAAATGAAGCCTATTCTCGAATATACGATGCGGTGCCATTTGAACTACATAGAAAAAGTCTTCAATTGCTATGAAGACAACAGACTACCAAAAATACTGGCTAGGAGTGTAATGGAAAAACAAATTTACTGGTTTGAAGCGTGGCAAAACTCGCCTAACCCAGAAGAACTGGTGACAAACAGGAACCTATTTCACATTTTTGTGGACAACGAAAAGCAGAAAATTGTTGCCGAAGACTTCCAAGAAGCACTTCAAAGAGCGAATCTGACAAGGTCACATGGACTGTACCATCAGCTTAGCTATGAAGTTGGCAGGAGCTATGTCGGCGATAATCTAAAAACCCCTGCAATAAGATGGATCTTTAAAGCAAGGTTAGGACTCGTAAAGCTAAATGGAACAACAAGAACACGACAAGAAAATATGAACTGTTCACTTTGCAACATGAATGAATCAGAATCATACATGCATTTTATGGGATTTTGTCCAATACTAAGGGGGATTCGCAGAGATTGCTTCGGAACCGCGACACTAGACGAAAACACCATGGTCAGTCTATTGGATGGAGAAAGGGATTGGTTATGTCTTATCAAATATCTGGAAACAGCCCTCAAATATCGACAAAATTTAATCGACGAGTTTAATTATTAATAAAAAAAAAAAAAAAAAAAAAAAAAAAAAAAAAAAAAAAAAAAAACCTATATATACCTACATATAAATAATCATGAAATGAAAACAAGAGTTTGTAAAAATATCGGCGAAAGATCGCGACAGACGACGAAAGTCAATGTTGTAAAGTTGTTTTAAAATAAATTAAATATCTCATATTGTAATTTAAAAATAATTTATTAAAATAAGTGAATTGGTATAAAATCTATGTATTATTATAAGAAATGATATTTGAATAAAACATTCTACTACTACTACTACTACTACTACAAAATACTAAATTCGTAGGAATCATAGGGCAAAATTTATTAAAACCTATAGGAGCAACTTTGTATTTAAAGGAAGGATATATTGAAATAAATAATAGAAAAACATATTTTGGGAATTATGATAGTGAAAAGAAAGAAATTAACAGTATATATAAATATGAAGAAATTCACGTTTTAGAATATTGCAATTCAATGCAAATGAGGCAATTAATAGATGAGAATTTAAATTTTGAAGAAAAACAAGAATTAAGAAAATTTATTGATGAAAATAAATATATTTTTTATAAAGAAGGTGACAAACTCACTTCAACAACACACACTATGCATAGCATTAGGACTGAGCACGATAATCCCATGTTCAGTAAAATATATAGATACCCTAAAGTCCACGAAAAAGAAATTGAACGCCAAGTTAAAGATTTATTACAACAAGGTATAATAAGAAAAAGTGTTTCCCCTTATAATGCACCTATTTGGGTAGTCCCAAAAAAAGTAGATAACTCAGGTGAACAAAAATGGCGAATGGTAGTCGATTATAGGAAACTAAATGAAAAAACCGTTGAATTTAAACACCCTATACCTAATATCGACGAGATATTAGATAAATTAGGAAGAGCTCAGTATTTTTCAACCCTTGACCTTGCTAAGGGTTTTCATCAAATAAAAATGAATCCCGCTGATTCTGAAAAAACAGCTTTTTCAACTCCATATGGACATTATGAATGGTTAAGAATGCCATTCGGTTTAAAAAACGCACCATCCACTTTTCAAAGAATGATGAATGAGGTTTTAGAAGGTTTAATAAATAAAATTTGTGTAGTATATCTTGATGATATATTAATTTTTAGTTCGTCCTTACAAGAACATATGGTAAATCTTCGATTAGTTTTCCAACGATTAAAAAAATATAACCTTAAAGTGCAGATAGATAAATGTAATTTCCTTAAAAGAGAAACCAAGTTTTTAGGGCATACAATTACAGACAAAGGTGTGAAACCCAATATAGATAAAATAGAAGCGATAGAAAAAATACAACTCCCTAGTACAGCTAAAGAAATTAAATCATTCTTAGGAATAACAGGGTACTACAGGAAATTTATTAAGGATTATGCTAAAACTGCACAACCTATTACCAAATATTTAAAGAAAGATAAGAAAATTGATAAAAATGATATAAATTATATTAAAGCACATCAAGAATTAAAAAATGCACTTCAAACGGAACCAGTACTTGCATATCCTGATTTTAAGGAAAAATTCGTCTTAACGACTGATGCATCCAATTATGCCATTGGAGCAGTGCTAACGCAAAAAGGGCATCCAATTACGTTCATAAGTAGAACTCTCAATGAACATGAGAGAAATTACAGCACAACAGAAAAAGAATTACTCGCTATAGTTTGGTCAGTAAAATATTTACGACCGTATTTATATGGTAGAAGATTTGATCTTAAAACAGATCACCAACCATTAAAATGGTTACAAACAAAAAATCTAGGCAGAGATATTTCACCCAGATTACAAAGATGGATACTCCAATTACTAGAATATGATATGCAAATTGAATATTTAAAAGGTACAAGTAACACTGTAGCAGACTTTTTAAGTAGAAAAATTAAAGATATACAAGAAATAAACATGTTAGAACAAGAATCAGTTAGAGCCACAATACATTCGCTACAGGAGGAGGTGAACGACCACTTTCCAATTAAAGATAGTGCAGTGAACATATTTAAGCAACAAATAATATTACAAGCAGGAAACGGACTTAAAAAAAATTTCAAACTATAAAAGAATACATATAGGTATAAATGAAATAAACAAAGATAATTTTAATGACCTCATAGTACCGTTAATAGAAAAAATAAATACAGGAATTTATACTGAACTAGCAGACAATGAATACAATATACTCCAGCAAAAATTAATAGAGTTATTTGGAACTAGAATCAAATTTTATAAATGCGTTTACTTCGCTAAGGACTTAGAAACAGAAGAAGCACCAATTAAACAGATAAAATTATACCATGAAAAAGAAACAGGATATTCAGGAATTGAGGAAAACTATAGAGGGCTTAGAACGAAAATTTATTTCAAGAAACTAAAGGAATTGATTAATGACGTGATCAATAGTTGCAATATATGCAAACAATCCAAATATGATAGACAACCAATTAAAGAAAAATTTCATTTAACAGAAACTCCAAAAGATATTAACGAGATAGTTCATTTAGATATTTATTGTATTAATAAAACAAAATACTTAACTTCAATTGACAAATTTAGTAAGCTAACTACAGCGACATACGTTCCAAATGTTTCTCATGAAACCTTAGAAGAAACACTCCTACAATATTTAGCAACAAATGGTATATCAAAAAGATTCGTAATGGACAATGAATTTAATTTTCCAAGAATTATAAAATTATTAGAAGACCTTGACATAGAAGTACATTTTACTAAACCGAATAGTCATACAGGGAATTCAGACATAGAAGTCTTTCATAGAACAATAGCTGAAAAAATTAGAGCAATCCTAAACGGAAAAACGAACCCTAGTGTACATGAAATTCGAGTAGCTGTTTCTCAAAAGAATCGGTGACAATGATAATTTCATCTAAGTAAACAAAGACGAACGGTTCTAAATCGGGAATTGTGAAGCCCGAATGGCATTCTACAAAATTGAAAAAGACCCCTCCCTTTCACGGTAAAGGCTGTGTACTTACGCAATTCTTCCTCCATTGGAATCTGCCAATAAGCAGATTTAATGTCTAATGAGGACAAGTACTTCGCGTTTTGGAGCTTGTCCAAAATCGCCGAAATAAAAGGTAGAGGATAAGCATCCCTATCAGTAACCTCATTTAACTTCCTATAGTCAACGCAGAACCGATAACTGCCGTCTTTCTTCTTAACGAGAAGAATCGGCGATGCCCAAGGACTCTTGGACTTCTCGATCACTCCAACTTCCAACATCTCTTGGAGTTCCTGATCAATATGTTTCTGAATAGCGGGTGAAACAGGGTAGTATCGTTGCTTAATTGGTTCTGCGGACGTCCTAATCTTGTGCTCAACTAAGTTGGTGCACCCTAATCCCTCGGTCATTGATTTTAAAAGTTGTCCTAACAAATGTTCTAACTTCTTATTTTCTACATCGTCCAAATCCGATTTTTCTCTAATCGCTACCATGTCTGTTACAGAAGCCACCATTTCCTGGCTCGAAAAACTCCACATACATGATCTCAAATCCGGGACTATGCCCGATAGTGCCCAAAAGACGGCACCCAAGATCAATTGTTGTGGGAGATTCGGTATTACCAGACATTCTATTAAAATGGATCTATTCTCAACCTCCACTGGCAGAGAAATAGACCCAGCTACTCCTACACCTGCCCCATCTGCAAACGCTACTGACCCAACACTACTCTTTTCTAATCTAAGTCCTAATTCTTTTAAAACTTTCCACCCGTCACCACCCACAGTGGTACGAGAGGCTACTGAATCAAGTAGACCCAAAAACTTGATCCCATAAATCCTAACTCCTAAATATGGCCTACTGTCCCTACCGCTTGCCGCTAAAGTGAAACTCAGATAAACTTGTGGTACCAGTTGATCGCCAGCAGACGACCTAACTAACGCCGACGGGTCTCCTGTCCTGCTGACACAAGAGCCCGTTCCCCATTTCCCGAACACCGCCTACAATCCCTACGATAAACACCTACAGCCCCGCAACCGAAACACTTCCTTTGCACAGAACAGTTTTGTGCCAAATGACCATCCCTGTTACAATTGTAACACCTAACTACCTGTCTAAAAGGGTTCTCTGGGACTGGAGCAAAAGGCGCAACTCGGTGTTGTCCGGACGAACTCGGTTGGTAACCACATTCAGGTTCCAACAAATGCCTACCTCTACTTGGTGGAGTAAAACTGTCCACGTTTACCTTAAGGGTATCTAGTTCCCTACCTAAGATAGCAAGTTCCTTAACCGTCTTTGGTTTGGCACTCGCTATCTGCACCTGATAAAACGAATCTACATTCTTCCTCAAAATAGAAATGATTCTTCCCTCTGACAAAGGTTCCGACAATCTTCGGAACAATGTCCTCATGGTAGCAAGATACGCGCCGAAAGTTTCATCCTTTCCCTGCGAACGCCGACTTATTTCTTCCAATAGAAGATCATCGTAATCCGCAGGAAGGAACTCCGCTTTAAGTTCCTTGACGAGTTCCTGCCAATCCCCCAAATCTTCCCTAACCGTCCTATACCACATAAGGGCCCTACCCGACAAAAGCTACGAAGCGGATTTGAAAAGGTGTGAGTCCGGAACATCGTTAGCTAGACGAAGTTCCTCCACTCTTTCCAGGAATGAATTCACTGATGCTCCATTAGAGTCACCAGTAAATTTCAACCCCCACTTCCCTACACGTTCAGTGCACTTCTGTTGAACGACCATCTGTTCAGCAAAAGTGTCACCCCTATCATTCCTATGTCCTAATGGGACCCTAACACTAATACCACTGACTGAAGGACTACTGACAAAACGACTTGGTTCAGGCAATGACCCTGCAGCCAGTCCTAACGCAGACCGCACACTATTTGGGGTCTGACCAACTTGTACTTGAAGTTGGGTTTGCGTTTTAACGGGAGTCTTTTCTTTCTCAAACTCTTCTTCCCTATCGCTATTCTCACTATCGCCAGTGAGATCTCCTAATAAACATAAAACTTTATTACGAAGTGAGCTGATAGCATCTTCTTCGTCTTCTGCTTCACAAGGGGTCCTAGCTAACCTACCTATACAACAATCAATCTTTGTTACAATCTTAATGTACTCCGAAGACTTTGGATTCTTCGGAGGTACTTTAAAAAGGCCCCTAATCTCCTCAATTTTTGCTTCGACCGCATCTCTATCCTCCTCATAGGTGAACGGGTACACCATACTAACTTCCATCGAGTTCCTCTTAACGAGCAACCTCGATGACCTCATCGCTTTCCGCATTTCATCTACCGACCCAACTTTTAAGCCCCTGACCTTCATCTCATAGGCGAGTTCGTCCTGAGCTAATCTCCCTATATTCATACTTATTAAAAAAAAATAATTGAATGAAACGAGAACAGCCAAAAAAAAAATTATTAAAACCAAAATTTAAAAAAACTTGGCAACCCTTAACGATTTATATAAAAAGAAATATTGAGTACACTAAATTTCGATCAAAAAAACTCTTAATTTTAAACTTGCCCGATATTATATAAAAACTATTAAAATTTTCACCCAAAAAAATTTTTACGTTGGTGGCAACCGTAAACACCAATCACTTCTTCTAAATCTTGATAACCAAAATAATCGTATCACAAAAAAACTCAATTTACTCTTAACTCGATTTTCAAAATATATAAGTAACACGAAAAAAAACTATCACCTATCGCTTAAATTCACTCAATTAAATTTGCACTCGATTTGCAAAACAAATGTCACGGAACAAATATCCCACGCGAGTAAAAAGAACAACAATATCTAATAACAAAAAAAACAAGGCAAAATGTCTTTTTAAAATTTCAAAACAAAAACACAAGCAAATATTTGGGATAATGTAGGTATAACTAAAAATAATAAAAAAAACAGTAGACGCCACAGAATGAAAAAAAAAACAAGTTTCCAACACTAAAACACAATATCACCAAAAACTCCTTGCTGCGATAACTGGAAACTGGAATCCCTCGTCGTTGTTTTCTTATCGATATGTTCTGCTTCCTTTCCACAACTTTTTATTTTTAAGAGGAAAAACTACACCAATAGAGAAAAAAAAATTAATGAGGACTTTTTTTCAATAAAAAGATTGATGAGAAAAAAAACCACCACACAATACAATTAAAAAAAAAACTCTTCCACTTTGGGCCTTAAACGTTGGGCACCACTTTATTGCACTTTTTTTTCGCGGCACGATCACGATAGGGGGAGGGGAATTTATTTAATTAAATTTTTTTATATAAACGAAATTACTACCGCGAACACACGACACTAATTTACTAATGATAAATAATGATAATTCCGATCGACCACGAACGAATGACACGAAAAGAAAATACGAAAAAAAGTGCAACTACAGCTTGATAAAATAGCTGTCAACACGACTGCTCAGCTGGGGTGGGTTCTGTGGAAGATTTTTTGGGTTTCTTTTGGTAAACTTGATTGATTGAACAATCAAAATCGTTTATCAAAAGAAGGAAATATTCGCTTGCACAGTAGGGTGCAAAAAAAAGCGGGCGCCAGGAATTTTTTTTTCTAAAACCGAATTAGAAAATTCCAAAACTAATTATAGAAGATAACGAGCCGATGCTTGAAATAAAAAGAAAGAGTGTTATATTGAAATTGTTATTTTATTGTTTTGGGAAACCATGGGACAGAAGATCCCTGGACGAAAACTCAAAAGTCTTTTCAAATAAAAGGGGAATATACAAATAAATATGGCCGCTTGGCTCAAAGGAAAAATTCAACAAGCAATTGAAGCTAAATAAAATAAAAGCAAATAAACTAAACAGAAAAATGTGTTTTTAAGAAAAACTAAGGCGCGTCCCGAAATTAAGGTAGAAAACTCGTACACACGTTGAATATAAGTATATATTTTAGAACTTCAAATATATATTTATATTCCTAATAAAACACAAACTACTTATCTTTGTTTACTGTCTGTCTCCTCTCTCCTATCTCCTTCAAAACTTTTCACGACTCGAATCTCGATTCCTGGTTATGTGTCCCCGAAAATCCTCGATCCAAATTTACACAAAAAAACGAAACAAAAAGATGTCTCCTCAATTTTTTTTTCTTTTCAAAATTCCTCGATCTCTTTTTTTTTTCTTTATCAAAAAAAATGTCTTCGCTTCAAAGGCTCTTACAAGAGTAACTTCCAAGCTCATTGACATCAAAATCTTTTTTCCCTCGTCCCTTCCAAACGTTCACTCATACATACAACTATACAACACAACCATTCGTTTCGAGATCATCGGTCACGGATTTCTGGAAGCATGACGCTCTCCAAGAAAACAACCGTGGTAGGATCTAACTAAACATACTCACACGCACACAAACACGGTTTCAACAAGTTGTTGGATGTGTTTCCAAAACTTGCCAAAACTTACTCTCACGCACACAAACAACGTTTTGACAAGTTATTGGATGTGTTTCCAAAACTTGTCGAAATATTATGGACGAGTTCAGACTATTTCCCAACTAAAACAATTTTCGAGAAAAATTGAGAAGAATTAAAATCGAGGAGAAGTCTCAAATAGGCTTTTTCCTGCTACTCTACTACTATCGCGCGGGATTCGAAGCGTGAATTATTTAACAAACTATTTCGAAGATACAGAGAGGAGCGTTACTTTAATCATTTTCAAAATTCTTCAAAACTAATCTAATCGCGTTAAAAACCCATTTTGTACATTAAACAAATTTACGTTATTTTAAGTTAATGTTAAAATTACGTTTCATTAAAATGAAAAGATATTAAAATTAAAAGATAATTATAAGAAGGTGTTGTTGCTCATTTGATGTAAGTAAGAGTCCACCTGACTCGTTACTTCTTCGGCTCATCCGCCGGCTATCTTCTTGTTTAGAACTTTGTACTCGAACACCTGCTTTTGTTACTAAGGCGCGTCCCGAAATTAAGGTAGAAAACTCGTACACACGTTGAATATAAGTATATATTTTAGAACTTCAAATATATATTTATATTCCTAATAAAACACAAACTACTTATCTTTGTTTACTGTCTGTCTCCTCTCTCCTATCTCCTTCAAAACTTTTCACGACTCGAATCTCGATTCCTGGTTATGTGTCCCCAAAAATCCTCGATCCAAATTTACACAAAAAAACGAAACAAAAAGATGTCTCCTCGATTTTTTTTTCTTTTCAAAATTCCTCGATCTCTTTTTTTTCCTTTATCAAAAAAAATGTCTTCGCTTCAAAGGCTCTCACAAGAGTAACTTCCAAGCTCATTGACATCAAAATCTTTCTTCCCTCGTCCCTTCCAAACGTTCACTCATACATACAACTATACAACACAACCATTCGTTTCGAGATCATCGGTCACGGATTTCTGGAAGCATGACGCTCTCCTAGAAAACAACCGTGGTGGGATCTAACGAAACATACTCACACGCACACAAACACGGTTTCAACAAGTTGTTGGATGTGTTTCCAAAACTTGCCAAAACTTACTCTCACGCACACAAACAACGTTTTGACAAGTTATTGGATGTGTTTCCAAAACTTGTCGAAATATTATGGACGAGTTCAGACTATTTCCCAACTAAAACAATTTTCGAGAAAAATTGAGAAGAATTAAAATCGAGGAGAAGTCTCAAATAGGCTTTTTCCTGCTACTCTACTACTATCGCGCGGGATTCGAAGCGTGAATTATTTAACAAACTATTTGGAAGATACAGAGAGGAGCGTTACTTAAATCATTTTCAAAATTCTACAAAACTAATCTAATCGCGTTAAAAACCCATTTTGTACATTAAACAAATTTACGTTATTTTAAGTTAATGTTAAAATTACGTTTCGTTAAAATGAAAAGATATTAAAATTAAAAGATAATTATAAGAAGTTGTTGTTGCTCATTTGATGTAAGTAAGAGTCCACCTGACTCGTTACTTCTTCGGCTCATCCGCCGGCTATCTTCTTGTTTAGAACTTTGTACTCGAACACCTGCTTTTGTTACTTTTGCAAAATAAGGCTAGGTACACCACTGGTTGATGAGACCATGGTTGCCCTCAACTGTGGTAAAATTTACCGTAACAATACACAGAAATTTAAAATTTTATTTTACAAACATAAAAATATAAATTTAAATTAACATTATGTATACACATTTCAAAGCAAGAATTTTTCTGCACATTTGAAATATATATTGAAGTTCATATGTATGTTACATATAAAAACCGCTCTAGTTTTTTTTGGAATTTCTTTCGCCAACAACAAAATAAATTAATCAGTTGCTAAACATATGAAAATCGCGTTTCATACTTCAAGATTTTACGTCCATAAAGAATCAGAAATCGTTTACATGAGCCATTTTCCAAATTTAGTTTCTCGTAATTTTAATAAGAAAGAAAATGGATAACGAAACCAAAGATAGAAGAGACTAAGTGAGTCGAACACGGAACACTCGAATCTTTCTAGCCAATCGAGCTCCCTTCTTGGTCAGCAATCTTAATCAAATTCATCTCAGGGAAGTTTAGAATCAATAAAAATTAGACTTCCTACTTTTTGGAATTCAAACCCTGTAACCTGGTTCATTCAGGCGGAAGCCCAATTTACGGTGCACAGGATAACTAGTTCCGAGACTAAATACTTTCCCACGGTTGGCTCTCTGCAACCAGATACTTGTGATCGGTGATTTAACTTCTGTCGAATCCACCACATACCGACAAGTATATCACTTTAAAATCGGCACTAATCGACCGCCATTCTGTGTCCGAGCTTAAACGTTTAAAAAGTCTTATTGACAAGGCAGACATTGGTGATCGCAAACCATCAGAGGTATTGCGCTCAATGAGAACTCTGTTAGGTGCTACTTTTAATGACGATATTCTCAAAAAGTTATGGATGCGTAGATTGCCACAACCAATCAATATCGCCTTGTTATCAGTTTGTCAAAAAACTCTTGAGGAGTTAGCCACACTTGCAGACAAAATATACGAGGCATCTCAAAGTATGAGCATGTGCAGTATTTCCACTGCTCAACAAAACGGTAATTCTCGCAATAGCAATGATGCTCTCGAAAAAAAAAACGCTAGAATAGAGTCAATGATTGAGGTTTTTTCTTTCGATTCACGTGCACGTAGCAGTAATCATTCTCAAAATTTTAGAAACAGAAAAAGTCGTTCTCACAGTAGATCTAGGGTACACAATCACTCAAATTCAAGTTCGGCCACGCGAGTATACTGGTACCACAAGCGCTATAAGAGGCAGGCCAAGAAATGCGAAAAACCGTGCAACTTTGACAAAAACATTTCGAAAAATCGGACTGATCACCCAAACTAGATCAACCTGCTGTTGCAGCGGCAAACAAGCAGTGTCCTTCAAGCTGCCGCTTATTTATCAGGGATATAATCTCAAATCTAATTTTTCTCATCGATACAGGGGCGGATCTCTCAGTTATTCCTTGTAGCACAAGAAAGGGTTCAAAGTCCACAGACTATTCGATTTGGCTTTCAGCTGCCAACGGAACTTCGACTCCAAAATTCGGATCAAAATTATTAAACCTTGATATTGGGCTTAGGCGAAACTTCGTTCACACGTTTATAATTGCCGCGGTTAGCAGACCAATATTGGGAGCCGATTTCTTAGCAAAATTTAATCTTCTGGTGGACACCAAAAACAAAAGATTGCTAGACCCTCTCACTAAGCTGCACACCTATGCGTCTACAATAAGAACTGATGATCCAACCCCAAAACACTTTCAAGTTACTAATCACGATTGCAGTAAAATTTTACAAAAATTTCCAAGTTTGATAGCAGAGCCAGATTACTTCGCGCCAATCAAACACACAATCGTTCATCACATTGAGACAAAAAGTCAACCTCATTTTTCAAGGCCAAGTAGCCTGGATGCCTCTAGGCATAATGCCGCAAAAACAGAGTTCCAACACATGATGCAACTGGGAATCTGTCAACCATCATCTTCAAGTATTTGCTCTCCTCTTCATATGGTTAAAAAGAAAAACAACCAAGATTGGAGACCATATGGCGACTACCGCAGACTAAGCGCTGCCACGGTATTAGATCGCCACTCGATCCATCACATACAAGACTTCTCCATGAATGTTCATGGCTGCCAAGTTTTTTCGAGGCTAGACATCGTATGAGGATATCACTTGATCCCAGTTGCACCACAAGACGTTCATAAAACAACTTTAACAAAACAACTCCTTTCGGCCTTTCCGAATGGCTCCGAATGCCATTCGGCCTGCGAAACACAGCTCAAACGTTTCAACGTTTCATGAACGAAGTGTGTTTCGGCTTGGATTTCGTGTTCACATACATTGATGATCACCTTATCGCCAGTAAAGATGAAAACCAACACAAAGAGCACCTCAAGATTCTATTCAAAAGGCTAGAAGAGTATGGAGTCAATATAAACCTATCCAAGTGCATTTTCGGTGTTTCTTTTTTGGAGTTCTTAAGTCATACGATCAACGCGAAAGGAATTTCTCCTTCCAGAGATCGCGTTGAAGCAATCATTAACTTTCCAAAACCATCGTCCATCAAGCAAATCCAACGCTTTATAGGAATGATAAATTACTATCATCGATTTATCCCGAAACTTGCTCAACTCATCGATCCACTTCATACTCACCTTACAGTGCTAACGAAACAAGCTAAAGCAAAAACGTTTTTTTTCTGGCCAGAAAATCTCAACTCCGTTTTCGATTGCGCAAAAGAAGCTCTCTCAAAAGCAACACTGCTAGCTCACCCATTACAGAACGGCACTTTCATAGCATCACAACGGATGCACCCGATATAGCCGTAGGTGCGGTCTTCAACAACGAGTTTCACAATCTTGGCAACCTCTAGCGTTTTTCTCCAAAAAACTTAAAGATGCAGAAGTAAAGCACTCAGCTTTCGATCACGAATTGCTAGCTGTGTACTTAGCGATCAAACACTTCCTATTCTTTGTCGAAGGGCGAGAATTCGAGGTCTTTACGGACCACAAACCACTCACTCATTCTCTGACAAGCAAAACAGAGAGAAGGCCACATCAAACGCGTCACCTTGACTTCATTGCACAATTTACTTCTGACATCCAACACGTTAAAGGTAAAGAAAATGTTGTCGCCGACGCACAAAGATAACAAGCTTGATCTAAAAACAATCGCCAAACTACAATCCACCGACAAAGAGCTACAGGATCTCATAGCGCAAACCAAAAATTCGAAGAAGGAGAAAAGTTTTGTTCTAGAACAATTTAGATTCCCCAATGTAATGATTTATTGTGAAACTTCAACAAACAAAAATAGACCTTTCGTTCCAATCGCGTTACGTCCAAATGTCTTCACGACTCTTCATGGGATCTCCTATCCAAGCATACGGGCGACGAGAAAACTCATTTCAGAGCGACACTTCTGGCCAAATATGAACAAAGATATCAACAATTGGACACGTTCATGCATAGGATGTCAGAAAGCCAAAGTACAAAGACACACCAAGTCAGAACACGGTAGATTCGAAATACCAACGGGTCGGTTCGATCACATACAAATTGATTTGGTGGGACCACTTCCTCCGTCTAATGGTTTTTCATACATCCTCACGGCTGTCGATAGATTCACTAGGTGGCCAGAAGCCTATCCTCTGATTGATATTTCTGCAAGCTCTGTCGCGAAAGTGTTTGTCGAAAACTTCATTGCCCGTTTTGGTACTCCTTTAAAAATCACTACGGACCAAGGAAGTCAATTCGAATCAAAACTATTTAGCGAGCTTTCTAGATTGTTAGGAATACACAAAATTCATACAACGCCATATCACCCACAAGCCAATGGAATTGTTGAACGTTTTCACAGGCAACTCAAGTGCTCACTAAAAGCTAGATGCAATACCACCAATTGGAGCTCAGAACTCCCAATCATTCTTCTAGGAATTCGCTGTGCCGTAAAAGAAGACTTAAATTCTTCGGCAGCAGAAATGGTATACAGGCAGAACCTGAAACTTCCAGGCGAAATTTTCATTGGCAACCAAAATCAAGAGCTCTCTTTAGACGACTTGATAGAAAAACTGAGAAACGCTATGAGAAACCTTATTCCAAAAAAGACAAGGGAAACTAAACAAGAAATTTTTATACCGAAACACCTTAACGAGTGTAAACAAGTTTTTGTCAGAATCGACAAAGTAAAAACCGGTCTAATGCCGTCATACGAAGGCCCTTACGAAGTGATTCGGAGGCTTAGGAAACACTTTATAATAAGTATAAAAAACAAAAATGTATCGATTTCCATCGATCGCCTCAAACCAGCATACTTTATCTAAATTGCAGTCAAGATTAACCAGAGTCGAGCCGAGATAAAATCTTTTAGGGAGGGAACTCGATTGGAGGATGGTAATGTAGTGTATCTACAATAATGATAAAGTATAATAAATCCAACAATGAACAATCGCAATGAAATGGGAACGCAAGAAGTTGGTACGCGACTACATTCGAACGAACGCGGTAACATTTGAGTGAATACGTCCATTCACAACAATTAAAAAATGTGACGTTTAACTTGACGAAAGAAATTTCCACTGGAACTTTTGCTTTTGATCTGTCACTAAAACAATTGTTATTTTTATTCTCGACGTGTGCCAATCTGCGACGACAAGCTCCCATCCTTAAATATAAAATAAGAGTCTTATATAATTTGAAATTAATTCTTAATAATAGTTTAATAAACGTGTACATATAATTTTAATAGCAAATTTTCTTGTTTTAATTAAACGGACCAATAAAGAATAAGATAACCACCACGGTTATACATTTATGTCTTGCATCGGTTCGGATGTCATAGACATATTTAACTCGTTTACTCTATCATCTGATGAAGCAAAATCAATTAAAACCATCAGAGAAAATTTTGAAACCTATTTCACTCCCAAAACTAACATTATTTTCGAAAGATATGTTTTTAATAAAGTCATACAATCAGGAGGTAAATCTTTTGATGATTTTATCACTAAAGCAACTCTTCAAATCAAAAAGTGTAGTTATGGTTCTTTGGAAGATAGTACTTTGAGAGATAAAATTATAATAGGTATTAATAGCGATTCTCTTAGAGTGTTCTCTATTTTTGCTAGCCAGCGATGATATTAAATTAGAAGATCCTGTAAAAAAATTTAGAGCAAATGAAGTGGCATTAACACAGCTTCAAACACTTTACAAAGACGACTCGCATGCAATACATGCAGTGCTCAAGTCCAATAATATACACGAATCAAAAAAGCATGTCCATTATAGTAATACATCAACATTCACACAAAAAATCAAAGAGAAAAATAAAAAGTGTTTGCAAACCCCTCCTCCGCTAAAACCAAATCAACTTGCAAACGATGTGGTTATGTTCATCAGCACAATAAATGTCCCGCATTTAACAAAAACTGCAGTAGTTGTAGACAGAAAGGACCCTTTGCTAAACTTTGCAAAAGCAAAATGGTTAACTCAGTGGAACAAAATATTTTTTCTGATGGTGGCTCCCATACAAACAGCCGCTAGGTTTTGGCCAAAATTTCTTCGTTTATCGTTATTTCTCCAGAAAAGCTTCTATCGATTTATATTAAACTTTGTATCTAATACACCTACATAGAAGGCTTCGAAGAAGACTGCATTTTTAGTTCTTGGCTACAAATAATAAATTGGAATTCGGTTTTAACGGTTATATTAAACTGGCCTTAAAGTTGACAACTACATTAAGTAAATGGTTCAGACTAGCTAAGATACCCCAAGGTACATTATATATCTTTTATAGCAACCAAAAGATAGCATCTATATTGAAAATATTAAAGGCTCCTTAACTGTAGCTTCCGTATATCGGGTTTTTCCGTTTTAGCCAACATTTTGATTGTACTTTAGAGAAATTCTTAATTCTTAAACCAGTGTCTGAAAAATTAATATAAATTTAAAATTTTACCTATTCCAGATTTCTTTTCCTATTGGTTTTTTGAGTCTAAATATTCTAGATTTTGGTTTTTCTAAGGTGCACCATCTATGGACGCTCTAAAATCGAGAGCTTAGTTTTCCGTCCATAGATGGTGCACCTCACGTGGTACTAGTATAGTTTATAATAACGATCGTTTCGAGAAGACGTATAATGAATGCCCGAAGTACGACACTTAGATTATTCTTGGTAACTTCAACGCCAAGATCGAAAAGGAGGGTAGCTTTGGCTCGACAGTCGAAAATCATAGCATGCACGACAACACTTCCGGTAATGGACACAGGCTAATCGATTTTGCTGCGGGCGAAGTGTCATCTTAGCTAGTGAATACTTCCCACACCTCAATATACAGAAGGGGATCTGGCGGTCTCCTGATAAATATACGATTGCGATTGATAGCAGACATGCCTCCAATGTCATGGATGTCCGCTTTTTCCGAGTCGCCAACATAGGCTCTGACCACTTCCTAGTTGTAGCTAAAATGCGGATGCAGGCTAAAACCATTGGTAGAAGGAACATCGGCTTTTCAGAAAGAAGAAGAAAGAACTGCAAAAACGAATGTTCGAATCTATTGAGGTGTGCTACAGCAGAAGCAATGTTTGAAAGCTCTACCTAAGCGTAAAACATTCGTCAAAGTGTTACAAGGCCCGAGCGGAAGCCTGAAAAGACGAGGGTAGGAATGTCGTAGTAGATATACAGTCGGTGCTGAGAATTTGGAAATAACACTTCTGCAGATTTGTTAACGGCCAAGACTGTTGCGTTACATTTTACCACAACAAGTTCCACTGACCTATTTGTTTCCATTTCTCACCCCACCTTTTTGTTGGTTCTGCAAAATGCTGGCTGAGTAGAGACCGCGCTTGGCCATCAGCAGGAAGCCCGCTCCAAAAGCATTTTGGAAAGATTACACAAGCAGGTCTTATTGCACATTGTGTGACAGACAATCACAACTTTCTTTAGTGCCACAGTTGTTCCACGAGATTACAGAACGATCATAAGCGACAGGCCGTCCACAAATCCGTCCTACAAGAAGCTGTTGAGTCCAGAGTCCAGCCAACGTTTAATATGGCCAAGAGCCCAACCTAGCGTGTCTTCAACACAAAGAAAAGACTGCATCTAATATACTTTAAAAGACCTAAGATATTTCAATCTTTTAGGTGTAAAGAAACATGAAGTGAACTCTCTACGTATGTGTTTTTGTAATCACTTATGTATATATACTGTACATTCATATCACTATCATACATAAACAGCCAGTCATCAATTTACTCACTCTCTTCCTTACATGACATGGTGTCAGAAGTGGTGCGAATTCTAAGTATTTCTTTTATTTAAAAGTTAGAAAGTGCCTACCTTAATAAAGTAGTCAATAGATTAGTATGCCCTACGTCCCAGCTCCCAAATCGACTAACTCCCACGAGGCAAAATGAACTAACTCCTACCAAATTTTGTAGTGGGATTTAGTTCATAATATTAGGAGAAAATTCAGTTGGGACATAGTTCATTACGAACTTATTCCCAATGAACTAGGCCCAACCCATCAACCAGTGGGAGTTAGTTCAGATTGTGCACAAAGAAGAAGTGGCGCTGTTTTCGTGCTGAATGTTTGTAGGCAAAATAGGATAAACCTGTAAGAAATTTAATTTTTAAAAAAGAATTGATACTTTAGTAACCTAACAGAGTGACGAATAAAATAAAATTCGTGCAGCGTTTGGAAAATTATTTTGGTAAAAAATCGCATACCAAACAATTTAAAGGGAACAAAAATTATATGAAAAAAAATGAGCAAGGGCGCTTGACGCGTGGCGCAGGGGGGCCCGGTCACGCCGCACCCACGCCCAGGCCGCACCCACGGGTGCGGCGTGACCGGGCCCTCCTGCGCCACGCGTCAAGCGCCCTTGCTCATTTTTTTTCATATAATTTTTGTTCCCTTTAAATTGTTTGGTATGCGATTTTTAACCAAAATAATTTTCCAAACACTGCACGAATTTTATTTTATTCGTCACTCTGTTAGGTTACTTAAGTTTCAATTTTTTACTTTGTTAAAAATTCCATTAAAAATTTTATACTTTTTTCATTCCAAAGCATTAATTTTTGTTTTATTTTCTAACGATTGGGAGTTAGTTCATTTGGGAAAAACCAACAAAACTCAACTCTTGGGATTTTATTCATATTTATGGGACTAAGTTCATTCTACATTTGGGACATAGTTCCTTAAAAATATGGGAGTTAGTTCACATGAACCAAGTCCCATATTCGGTGGGAATTGGTGCATTGGGAGTTAGTCGATTTGGGAGCTAGGACGTAGGGCCAGAATAGTTCCTAGAGTAAGAACAGAACACTATAGAGGTTTTGCTCTTACCATTGCCCCTTTTAAATTTAACAAATTACCAATAGATAAACGCAAACAAACAGATCGTCAGTACACTTTTTTTTAAGCACCTTCGCACCTGGCTACTTGATAGAAACGATGTTGGGACATTGCTGCAAGTGTTACATAAAAAAAAAATAAATTACTCATTACTTATCCAATTAAAATACATTATTCTTCTCTCATTAAATTTTTTTTCGCTGAAAAAAAAAGAACGTCTTCTTCTTCCGCGGCTTCTTATTTTAATTTCAACTCAAAATAATATTTGAACTCCTTTCAATTGTATCCTTAACTACACTTGATACTGGCATTTCTTGCCACAAAGTGTACTAACGTCATTCAAGGTTGAATACATATACTTCTCTATTCCTCATTTAATTTTTAAAGTGAACAAAATTGAAAAAATTGTAAATATTGTAACTTGAAATGAATGAAATAAATAAATAAATAATAAAATAAAATAAATTTAAAAAGTATTCTTCGCTGATTGTTTCTCTAAACAATAAGATACAAATTTGTTATTTAAGTTACGAGTATCTTAAACAAGTGTAGACCGCATCTGGTCAAGGTGCCTTCTATACGAGATTCCATCAACATCAACCAAGTAATGCAAAAGTCCTTCGCGTTCAATAACTTTATTGAACTTGCATTTAATTTCTTTGTTTTGGTAGTAACGGATTTGAACGAAGTCTCTAACATCAAAACTGCGCTTGCATTCTTGGTTTCTTTCAATCTCCTCCGCGTATTTATATTTCAACACATCAAGTCTCGTTCGAAGATTAAATTTCAACATTGACTCGGCTGGGCTCCTTCCTGTTGTTGTCGACGGAGTCTTTCGGTACTGCATTAGTAAACGGTGGAGCTTCGTGTGATGGACGATCGAAGTCCATCCTTCAGTATCCGAACAAAACGTTCCGCCTGTCCGTTTGTAGAGGGATGCGCTGGTGAAGAAAGTTTTTGGTTAATACCATTCGTTTTCAAAAAATCGCGAAACTCCTTTGAAGTAAAATTTGTGCCGTTGTCTGATACCAGTGTATTCGGAATCCCGAATCTTGCGAAAACTTCCCTCAGTACGCGAATTGTGAAAAAGCTTGTTATTCGCTTCATTGGAGATACCTCCAACCATTTCGTTCTTCCATCGACCATTACCAAAAAGAAATACTCCATAAAGGGTCCCGTAAAGTCAACCTCAACATGCAGCCGCTGCCAAGGTTGAGCAGGAATTTCCCAGGGGTGAATTCGAACTTTGGCTGGCTCGTAAGTACCTCTGCGCAATCACGGCAGCTCTTTACTAGCTCTTCAATATCGCGATCTATACCGGGCCAATAGCAGTCACTCCTTGCCAACGCTTTCATTTTTGTCATGCCAATATGTGCAGCGTGTAGTTCCTTTAGTACATCGGAACGAAGTGTTGAGGGTATAAGAACTCGAATTCCCCTGTAGATGCAACCGTCTTGCAACATGAGTTCAGTTTCCATAGCACTGTTAGGTGCATTTTTGAGAGAGCCTCCAGTTTGCAATTTGATGAACAATGAAGAGAGCTTATCCGTTTTCATTTCCCTGAAAATGTCATTTTTAGTAATGGGTAAAACATCTTCATACAGCTGATTGATTTCTTTGATTTGGTCCTCTAAACAGTTCTTTTCTAAAGGATACCTAGAAAGAAAATCGGCATTAGTGTGTTCCTTTGTATTTTTGTATTTAATTTTGTAGTTGAATTAACTGAGAAACAGGGCGTAGTGTAGTAAACGCTGAGCTGTAAGCAGAGTTAAATTTTTCTCAGGGCTAAATATTGAAGTAAGCGGCTTATTGTCCGTTCTGAGTGTGAATTCTCTCCCGTAGCAGTAGTCAAAGAACTTATGCAATCCCCAGAATATCGCTGTCGCTTCCTTATCCAATTGGCTGTAGTTGGTTTTGTGCTGAGTGTCCAACAGGAGAGGAATCTGTAGCGAGGATAAGTGGTAGATTTTCGTCAAATGAAGCGAGCACATTCTCACTCATCATCTCCTTTTTGAGAACTTCAAATGAATGTTGGCAATCAGATGACCATACAAATTGTTGATTCTTCCTTAAGAGCTTGTATAATGGGTGCAATTTTGTAGACAAGTCCGGTATAAACTTGTGGTAGTAGTTCACCATCCCAAGGAATTGGCGTAGCTGTGTAATTTCTGTCGGTGGTTTCACTTCAGATATAGCGTATATTTTATCAGGTGTTTTATGTAATCCGTTCTTGTCAATTTTATGTCCCAAATAGATGACGCTTTTTTCAAACATTTTGCATTTGGATTTATTTAAATGAAGGTTGAATTTTTGCAGCTTATTAAGAAGAATGTTGCATCTCTTGAGGGTTTCATCTATATTCCGTTCCATTACAATAATATCATCAAAGAAACTAGCTGTTCCTTCGAGATCATTGATGATGTGCTCATCCATAAAGCGTTGCCATATATTGGGTGCCGTCTTAACTCCAAGCATGAGCTTATTAACTTTGTAGAGACCTTTTGTGGTACTAACTGTTTCCAATAGTGCGCTCTCCTCTGACATACTTAGGTGTAAGTAAGCTTTATAAATATCGAAGATGCAGTAGTACTCGCCGTACTTAAGCGTTTGATACAGTTCGTCGATTTTAGGTATTGAATATTTATCATTGACAATTAGTTTATTCAGAGTTACCTTAAAATCTGCACATAGACGTATTGACTTATCTGATTTGATTACCATCCTTTCTAGTCGAATAATTTCATCTTCTATAAGCGGTCGAATAGCGTATGGAGCCTGTTGCGGTTTTATAATTATAGGAGATGCTCCTTCTCGTAATTTAAGAATCCCTGTTATATTGGGGATAGTTCCGATTTTGGGTTCAAAAACTCCCTTCTGGTTCTAAAATATTTGTTGCTTCAAATGATGGATGTCTGCCTCTGTGAAAACATTAACTGCATTAATTTGTAATATATTTAGTGCTTTTACCCATTCTCTTCCCAAAAGTGTGTCAAATGGCTCTTTCACGAAATAAAGATCGCACATAACTTTTCGTCCATTCTACACAACTTCCACGTGAGATTTTCCATAAGCTGAAAATGTGGAATTATTGTAGGTTTTCAGCATTATTTTTGTGGGTGCAATTTTTGCATTTGGCCAATGTGAAACAAAAGTATTGTAATTCATAACCGATATAGCTGCTTCTGTATCAAATTCCATGGCGAGCTTGTTGTTGTTGATGTGTAAGGTTATGAAGTACTTACCACCACGTGATTAGACTTCCGATACTTGGCTTTTATTTGGTGCTAAATTTAGCACATTTAGTTTGAACAGATCATCCTCCGCTTCCGAGCTTTGCTGCATTTCGGTCGCTTCATCAGATTCTTTAAAAATTTGAAGTGTATTAGCATCTTTATGCATAGACCTCTTCATACATACTGCCCACTGCAGCGACATTTTTTACAATACAAATTTCCAGCACGGCACTTGTTTGCCAGATGATTATTTTTGCCACATCTATAGCAAATCATTTGTTTGTCTTTTTGGATCTAGTGATCATGGGTTTTGTAGCTGTTCATTTTGTAGTTTCCTTGAGCTTTTTGTACTGCCGACCCCTTCGTCTGGACCTGATAAATATTTTGCATGGTGCGGCTCAATTTTTGACGCCTCCATAGATATTGCATCTGTAACAGTTTTATCCAGAGTTATGTCTGTTGCCCGCAGAAGCCTTTCTTTAATATCAGAGTCCCGAATGAATTGGGAGCGTAGATGAGTATTAAGCGTGGTCTTCTTGCATGACTTGCAGGTGAAGTTGCAGTACGCGCTCAGCTTTTCAACTCAGCCAAATAGTTGGAAATTGATTCTCCCTGATGTTGGAGTCTGAGCAAGAATTTGTGCTGCTCTGTAAATTCATTTGGCTTTGGACTGAGGTGATTTTGTAAAAGCTCGACTAGGTCATCGTAGGATTTTTTACTTGGCTCTTCTGGGGCTGTTAAATTTGAAAGAAGTTGGTAGTATTTGGCGCCAACACAATTTATAAGTACTTGCCGTTTCTTTGTAGCATCCGAGATGTTTCGTAGTTTAAGTTAATTTTCTAACCGCTTAGTGTAATTGGCGAAAGGTTCTTCATTCTCATTGAAGTGCTCAAAGTGTGGGTTTGGTGTACTGGGGTTGGTTTGCAAATTTTGAATTGCAGTTGTTAAATGTTGTAAAATATGCAGCGTAGGATCAGGATCAGTCATCGCAAATATTTTTCTTAACCTTAAAAATCCTCGTCGCCACTATTAAATATTTGCTAACCCCAAAAAGGAAAACGTGGGAGTAGAAAAAGAACCACATTTTAGGTTGACGTCCAATAGAATGGCCTTATATTTTATTCCTCATGAAAACTGTCACATTCTAAGATTAATTCGCAATAGCTTATTAAAGAATTCAGTATACATAATTCACAATAGTAATTGATACATATGTAACAACACTTAACCTCCATGCAGTAGTTTTGCAGTTGATTGATCATTCTTTGTAAATTTTCTGGTGAATCTGCAAGCAGCACGATATCATCTGCATACATAAAGACTTTTATGAGAACCATACCGATTCGTCCTCCTCCACATAAGCATTCTGTTATATCTTCTATGAACATGATAAATGCTTGAGGGCTTGAATTAAGATCTACGAAAAATGCATAAAGTTTTTTTTAACTCTTATATAGTTCTGCGCCGAAGTTGTTAGGGTGAAAATTTGATCCATTGTGGAGTAGTTCTCCCTGAAACCAGCTTGGAATGGGCTAAGAAGATGATTTTGAGAGGTTTATTCTTGGAATCGCTCAGCCATACTACCCATTAATATTTTTAAGGACGTGTTCAAAAATGTTATCCATCTATAGTTCTCTGCCTGGTTTGGGTCCCCTTTTTTATATAAAGGGAAAATCACACTTTGTTTGAAGTTGGTTGGGATATCTCCTATATCAAATATTCAGTGTCGATCGAGTACTCGTCGTGTGCGGTCTCGTGCTTCTGTGCGAATGTGTCACCGACAAAATAATCGAAAAAAAATAAACCAAAACCCAATTCATATACCACATACATAGTGCAAATAAATTAAAATCAGAAATTAAATTCAACCCTTTACGTTACCAAAAATTAGAAAAAAAAAATACAATAAATCAGTGAAAAATAAAAAGAAAAAAAAAACACCAAACCTCGCTCGCATTCGCAGCACAGCATCCAACAATACCCAACCTCTCGACCCACACCACCCATAACTGTTGCTTTCTATGCAGTGCAAGAGGTTTGCACTGGATAGGTGATTAGCATTTGATGTATAATTTAATCGTGTTTTTTGTCTTTATTAATTCCCGTTTGCAAATTGTTTTATGGATGTTTAGTTTTTTTCAGAATGGTAAGTAATTTTTATGTCGTCTATTCAAATGTTCGTGGGCTAAGAAAGAATTTTTTTCTGTGTACGGCCTTACTGTGCAATACAGGCCAGCTGTTTTGGCATTAAGTGAAACCCAAGTTATACAGAATACTGATTTATCAGAATTTTGTTTGTTTGGATATAACTTAGTGCCATTACTTTTTTTCCACCATGGTCTTGTAGGAATGATATTGCTTGCCAGAGCCTTCCCCAATATAGGCATTGTTCTAATACGAACTTTAATTTCCTGTGGCTCAAATTCACTGTTCGCAAGCATATCATTCATTACTGTTTTCTTTACAGGAGTCCGAATCTTGACAACATGTCTACTTGTGATGAGTTAGATGTTCTGTCAGATTCGATTTCCCGAATTTTTTACCATTGTCCTCACACTGAAGTCGTGATTACGGGCGACTTCAATGTACACAATTCAAGTTGGCTCCGCTATTCTGGCCAGACAACACTCGAAGGAAGGTAAACCGAGATCTTTGCTGAGTATAACCTTACCCAGCTTGTCGATTAGCCTACTCGTATACCGGCTGTTGATGGGTACTCCGCCTATACTCTTGACTTGTTCCTTACTTCCCATCCTGATATATATGTATTATTAAAGTAACTTCTCCATTTGGCACCTCGGACCATTGTGTCATTTCAGCTAATTTCTCAATCTATAACCATCCAGTTATAGAAAAAATTCCCACTAGGACGGTTTGGCAATACGAGAAAGCCAACTGAGACGGTCTGAATAATTTATTTCTCAACTTTAACTGGTTATTATGCTTCCTCGATAATGACATTGATGTCAGTACTGAAATGGTTACAGAAGTGATTTTTCTTGGCATGAGAACTTTTGCCCCTCACAGAACAAAATGTATCAAACCAAAAGAAAAGTCTTGGTTTACCGAAGAGTGTAAAGAAGCTATCAAATTGAAAGAAGTAAGCTTCCGATCCTATAAAGCCAACCCAACTGAGGAAAATCGGAAGAAACACAAACAAGTTAGGAACTCAAGCAACTCCGTTATACACAAAACGAAATTTTTACATGACCAGAAGTTACGGCAAAAAATTCTGCAATGTCCCAAAGGCAGTAAGAACTTCTGGTCATTTGTAAAAAACGTCAAGAACTCAACGTCATCATCACTTCCAACGCTCATCGTTGACGATAAACCTATTGTCAGCTTTTCAGAGAAGGCGAGTATACTCGCAGCTCATTTTGCTGCAAGTTCTCCTCCTGTACTTGAGAACGCTAATTTTTCTATGGGACTGGTATTTTTCTGCACTCGTACAGTAGCAGGAGCTCTTCAAGATCTTGATATACACAAGTCCTCCGGCCTGGATGGTATACCCCCAATTCTTCTGCTTCCACTGCGTAAGCTTTTTCATCGCTCCTATCGTTCAGGAATCTTTCCTAGTAGATGGAAAACAGCATTTTTTCAGCCCGTCCCAAAAAAACGTGACTCCTCCTCCCCCTCCTCCTACCGACCAATTGCACTTACTCTTTCCAAGGTCATGGAAACGCTGATAAATCGTCAGCTCGAGAAATATATCGATGATCGGGATCTTTTAAATGACCGGCAATGCGGATTTCGCAGCAATCGTTCCACTGGTGATCTGATGGCATATCTCACCGAATAGTGGAACAAATCTTTGCATCGCTTTGGCGAAAGCAAGATTATTGCGCTTGATATTTCAAAGGCATTTTATAGAGTTTGGCATGAAGCTCTTTTATCGAAAATGCGTGCATTTGGTATCGATGATACTCTTATTCGTTGGATTAGAAGTTGTATAAGACGGTTTCAAGTCTGATATCCACAAAATAAATGATGGTGTGCCCCAGGGCTCCGTTCTGTCTCCGACTCTCTTTCTCATTTTTATAAATGATTTCTTGTCTGTGACTTCTAATCCATTAAATTGTTTTGCTGACGACTCAACCCTCAGCTTTTCATATATGTTTGATAATACACGGCCTTCGACTTTGGACGTGTTATTACAACGAAATCGTATGATAAGCTCATTAACCTCCGATTGAAACAGCATTGTGAATTGGGGTACTAGAAATCGTGTGGAGTTTAATGCGTCGAAAACTCAATGCTGTCTTTTGTCGTTGAAGCTAAACATACCCCCTATGCCATTATCCATGAATGGTACTTGCATCGAGGAGGCCGAAAAGCTATCAGTACTCGGTATGTGTATCAGTGACAATCTTCGTTGGAATATCATATACTTGAGATTGCCAAGAATGCTGCAAGATGCTTAGGCTTTCTTAATAGATGCAAGAAAATTTTCACCCCTTCTGATCTGGCTACAATTTACAAAGCGTTTATACGCTCTAAACTCGAGTATTACTCCCATCTCTGGGCAGGTCCTTCTCAAACTTTTTTCCAAATGCTCACAGAGTTCAGAAAAAAGCGTTTAAATTGATAGGAGAGAGAAACATTATGGAAACATTTCCGTCACTCGAACATCGTCGAAATGTCTCATGTCTTTCCTTATTTTACAAGTTCTTTTACAAAAAATGCTCCTCGAGGTAGCCAGCTGCGTTCCACCCCTTAAACATTTCCCCCGTAATACTCGTCTTGCTAGGAATGCTCATCAGTTTACACTTGAGCCCAATTTCGGACGTACCGTGAAATATAGAGATTCTTTCTTTAGTCGTACAACACGAATGTGGAATGGATTGCCTGGCACAATTTTTCCTTGCCATTTTGATCTTCAAACATTCAAGATCAATGTTCATAAACACCTCCTTTCCCCTCCTTCTTAACTTCCTATCGCTCGCGCTGTGACTTATCATTAAAAGAGCTATAACAAACCCCTTGAGCGCGTGTGCATTATGAACAAAAAAAAAGGCTGTTCAATTCTTTTGTGAGCATTACTATAAGTTCATTATTAGCATATTTTTAAAATTCGACAAGTATCCCATCAGCTCCAGGTGCTTTCCGATCTTTGCTCTTAGCAAGCCAGTTTTTCACTTCTTCTTCTGATATGGGACTGTCAAGAAGCCCGTTTGATGTATTGGGTACTGCATGTTGAAATTTAGATAGATTTAAAGAATTGTGTGGGATCAGGATGTTCTTAAAATGATTTTCTAAATTAATCATATCGATATTTAACCCAATTATAAGACTCTTTAAGTTTTTTTTATTAAAAAGTTTCCAAAAGATTGGCGGATAGCTGCATTGCGAAATTTCTACTGCTAAGGGACTTTGGTACTCGGTTTTTTTTTTTGACAAGCCAATTTGAAGTCTCTTTTCGCCTCCAGATACATTTGTTTATAGTTTGTCTCATCAAATTTTCTATACAGTCCTAAAGGCGAGAAGGATTTTATTCGCTTTCTATCGCATTCTGATTCAAACCATGGCTGTTTCTGCTGATTTGTTTGCTTTCGCGGGAAGGAAACTACTGAGTTTTTAATAGCTTGTGTTATGTCTTCAATGTTTCCATCCATGTTCATTGCTTCTGTATCGAATCGCATGAGTTCTGGCAACTCTGCATTCGATGGTCACATAAGTATAAGAAGATAAAATTAAACGTAAAAAAAATTTAACGTAAGAACTTAACGAAAGAGTGCTTGTTCTGCGAACAAGCACGAATGAGAGTTAGCCTTAAGCAGGATTTTTAAGTGAGAAGGAATAAAATGTGCTTAGTTATTTTTTTTATAATATTTTTTCCACTCTAAACTATTGTGTTTTATTTCATTTCACATATCAATTGATCTTGATTATACAGTTCATTTGAGCTACGATACATTGATTCATGTCGGGCGTCGGATATTGTGCAAGTGTCGGAATGGTGCAGGCTTCGTTTTCTTAAAAAAATAATAATAAATAAAAAAAAAAATAAGTGCAGTGATTGATTGTGGTTCGTTTTATAACGAACAAAATGTTGTGAATAATAAAAATGTGCTCAATTGTGTCACAAAAAATTAAAGTGTGCGCAGCAGTTTGTCGCGACAGGAGTATTGGCAGAAAACTGTGTATCACCAGCAGGCGATGTGCAAAACGGTACTTCATTATATAAAAATGAATAGGTACCAACCAGCATGTAAGTAGATCAATAATTATTGTTGTTGTTTGTTCCCTTTGCAAACGGTGGTGACGGCGACGGCGAGCGATGAAAATTCTTCGTCAAGAGAGCAAGAGCAGGTAAGAATGTACGTATTCTCTCCTCAAAGCAAGAATACACACTTACGAGTTACGTACGATACGACTCATGAGCAGCGAACCGGAATGAAGGAATACGCATACACAAAACCCATTATGTATATGCGCAACTGTGACAAAGAGAAGGAGAAGAATGACAAATTTCGTCATTCGAAAAAAAAACAAAAGCGGTCTTTCGAAAGAAAGAAAAAAAAAAACAACAAACACAACAACAACAATATCTACACAATAATAATATTAACATATTTACATTTTAAATAACATTTATTTTAAGCAAAAAAAGGATGAGCTGAAATATAGTCCTAAAACAGGACAAAGTATTTTGTATTGTTAAGAAGTGCAAATATTTGATTGTGTGAATGGTGGTGGTTTTTTGGAGTATTTTGCAACGGAGCAGGTTTCTTTTTTTTCTCTTCTTTATCTTTTCCCGTTGCATTGAATGTGTCCCGATGTATGAGTGCAGTGTCTATGAGCGATTTTGTTTTGTTTTCGGTAAATGCAAATGTGAATGAGGGAATGAGCAATGATAGTTAGTGTGAGGGGGCAGGGGGCGATCTGAGGTTATTTGTTTTCTTATGGAGAATGAGAATTTTTGAGATGAGTGAACTGTGCAGGGTGTTCTGTTTCCTCTTTTGGTGCATGTGTTATATATTTATATACCTTTTAATATCCATTTTTTATGAATAAAATATTTTTTTTTCCAATATTACCTAGATAAATTACGGTGATGTTGCTGCTTTGTTATTTGGTAGGGATCAAACATTTATTTTTGTTGTAGGTGTTAAGTTTTTTTTTTGTGTCACCTTTTTTTTCTCTTGACAAGCTTTGTTGCTCGAGATATAGCAGGGGCGAGTGGAACTCAAAGCACATTTGTGCGAGTTACCAAATATGAGAGAGAAATTGTGAAGGACTCGAAATATAGCAGGGGCAACTCAAAGCACATATGTGCGAGTTACCAAACATGAGAGAGAAGGAGTGAATGAGGAACTTGAGTGCAAATGCACCAGTTGCCATGAACAAATTATTATTAAAAAAAAGGACACATAGCTGGGCAGGAAAAAACTTAAAGCACAACGGTGCTAGTTTTTAGAGAAGGAAAGCTTGCAAGTGGCAGGAATAAAATATTTTAAATTCAAAAAGAATAAATATTTTTAAAGCAGAAATATGAGCCATAAAAGAATTTCGCTTTTCGATGCAATTTCTTATAATAAACAAACCATATTGGCAACGACAAAAGCAGCAACAACTGGCCGACTTTTTTTTTTATTATTATACCTATTATTTATTTAATTTTATTTTTGCATACTGGGAATTTTAGTACCTAGTGCAAACTATTATTTATTTTTGCATACTGGGAATTTAGTACCTACTGCAAACGAGTATCTCTTTCATTTTCAGGGTAGGACATTTATGAGGCATAATTCCTAATGCAATACGATTTTATATATTTACAGAAAAGACAACAAAAATAATGGACAACCAGCAGTAGAAAAATCACCAATATGCACTGGATGCTGGTGTATTTTCAGTGAGCAGGATGCTTAGCTTTGTGAAATCTCCAGATTTTGGAATTTGCACGATGGCAGCAACGCAGGTCAGGCTTGAGGCCTTGCAAGAAGCCTGGTCGCAGGTGAGGATCAGCGAGAGCAGGATTGCGTTGGCTGACGATATGTTGGTCAACGTAGAAATGCAGCGCAGGATTGCTGGTTTGATTCGCAGGTTTCGATAGAGCAGGACTTTTGGATTCTTCCTGAGCAGGTTAAGTGGCAGCCAGTTGTGCCAACACACAACTTGAAATTGCCACAGATGAGCATTGCTACAGCATCTCTACTTGCTGATCCAGATTATTGGAAAGCAGGTCCTGTAGATTTATTGTTAGGGTGCAGGTTCATAGCAGAAGCTTTTATTTCTGTCTTAGATCATCGATGTGGTGGTGCCCTTGAAATGGAAACTGTTTTTGGCAGAATAATATTGGGGGAGTATGGTAACGAGAAGGATAGCATGAGCAATGAGCATGTTGCGTATGTAGTGTGCATAAACAATAACCAACTTCATGAATCGCTTAAACCCTTATGGCAGTTAGACGACATAGAAATGTCGTTTTGCAGGGTTATCGCAGGCATCGTGTTGCTGTTAGCGCAGATATTAAAATGATGTTCAGAATGGTGAAGGTGGCGAAGGAACAGTGGGATCATATTTTGAAAGGGGCAGGTTTTGAGCTTAGAAAATGGAAATCCAATTCCAAAACTCTAGTGAAGGACATGAACTATGAAGAGCAGGAGTCTATAATGTACCAGGATGGTGAGAAAACATCAGTTTTGGGCCTTAAGTGGCTGCTTGAGAAGGATCAATTCACGTTTGTGGTAAAAACACCAGAGACTCAGCACGCAATAACAAAGAGGAGCGCAGTGAGCTGTGTCGCTCAACTTTACGATCCTAATGGGTTCGTGGCTCCTGTCACGATCGTAGAAAAGATTCTTATCCAGGACATATGGCGTTTGAATGTTGACTGGGATGAAGGACTCCCCAAAGAGATATATGAGAGATGGAGAGATTTCTGGCAGGAGATAACATATTTAGAGGAAGTGAGGATTCGGAGATGGATAGGTACTTCGGAAGAAGTACAAAAAGAGCAACATGGGTTCTCGGATGCTTCTGAGAGGGCATATGGAGCAGCGATTTATCTGAGAACGATACATACAGACGGCAGGATTACAGCAGATCTCATCACAGCAAAAACACGGGTTGCACCGCTTAAAACAGTGACAATACCACGCTTAGAGCTAGCAGCAGTGGAGCTATTGGGACGACTAATTGTAAGCGCCATTAAAACAATGGAATGGGAAGGTATCGAGTATGATCTTTGGACAGATTCACTCGCAGCGCGGCATTGGGTAAGTAAATTACCATGCAATTTAAAAACGTTTGTAGCGAATAGAGTCTCGTCTATACAAACAAATACCGAAGTCAAAAGCTGGAGACATGTTGGAACGAACGATAACCCGGCTGATATTCTAAGAAGAGGAATAAAGCCATCAGCATTGGTTGATAACAAGTTGTGGTTGAATGGAACGGAATGGTTGGCAAAACCTCGGTCGAGTTGGTCATCTGAAAAGTTTGTGCCAAATGGTTCAGATGGGGGGAGGGATGAGATGAAGATTTTCGTGATAACAAAATTTACAGAGCCCTTATTTATTTATGTGAAGTGCTGGAGAAGGAGTATTCCATTAATTGAATACACGTCTACATTAGAGAAGGCAATTAAGGTAATCAGCTATGTAATAAAAAGCAAAAATAAAGCAACGAAAAGAAGATGCAGACATAGTTGGAAAGAGGTGGAGACGTTCTGCACGTCAAGTGAAAAGAAGGAATAGAGCAGATGAGAGTGCAGGAGATACAGCAGTACTTGGGCAACCATCTGAAGAGAGGATGAAATCAATCGGTCACCTGTTGGCAAAAGAGCAGAACAATTTTTTAGCGAAGGAAATCATTTGTATAGAGAAGGACAGGTGTTTTCCTGAAAAGAGCAGGATAGAATCCTTAAAGCCAATCTTAGATGGTGAAAAGATTCTGAGAGTAGCAGGGAGATTGGAAAGAGCAGAGATGGGATACGAGAGAAGGCATCCAGCTATCGTGCCAAATGGTTCTCGATTGGCTTGGTTGATCATGTATAATACGCATACAGCAACGAATCATGGAGCAGTGCAGGTCATGATGCAGGACATTCGTCAGAGATTTTGAATTCCGAAGCTCCGAAGTCAGCTGAGGAATTACTTACATAAGTGTTTGGTTTGCGTGCGTTATAATCAACTTTTTGACATGCAATTGATGGCTGATTTGCCATCAGAGAGAGTATCAGCGAGGAAGGCTTTTCTACACACAGGGGTATACTATATGCAGGTCCATTCGAAATAAACATGATTGACAGAGCAGGTGAGCAAATAATAAGACAGAAATGTTGAGTTTCCGTCTTTGTTAGCCTTAAAACTAGTGCAGTGCATATAGATTTGATATCAAATCTGACGTCAGTGGCGTTCATTGCTTGTTTCGAAAGATTCATAGCAAGAAGGGGCAGGTGTGGAAGGACAATGGTACAGCATTTGTCGGTGCAGCGAAGGAATTGCAGAAAGCCAAAGAGCGTTGGTTAGTGAAGGATACATTTGAACACTTAAGTTTGAAAGAGACGGAATGGAAGTCTATGACTCCTGCGGCACCACATCAAGGTGGGATATACGAAGCAGCGGTAAAGTCGATGAAATATCATTTGACGAAGATTAATGGAGCGAAGGTTTTGGCTTATGAGCTTGAGCAGGTTTTGACATTAATTACTGGGATAGAAGCCATCTTGAATTCAAGACCGCTACATGCATTAAGCGATGATCCTGATGATTTGCAGGCGTTAACGCCGGGACATTTTGGTTGGTGAACCGCTTATCGTTTATAACCAATGAGATGCCAAATACCAAGGGCATACAATTGTGAAAGGAGCACAAGTGTATGCTTGCACTCTTCTTGAGCAGATGGAAGGAAGAGTACTTATCTACTCTATACGAGAGAAAGAAATGGCGAAAGGAGAAATATAGCTTGACAGAAGGACAACTCTGCATAATCAGGAGAGAAAATTTCCCATCATCGGCGTGGGCGAGGTCGCGGATACTAAAACTAATACCAGGCTGGACTAATAAAGCGCGTGGTTCTGCAAACAGCGAGCAATCAACTTACGATACCGGTACAGAAGATTAGCATCTTACCAATCAAGGAGCTGGAATGATTTATATATTAAAATAAATTGGTATTGAGCAGAGATATATGTAAAATAAAAGCGAAAGGGGTGGAAAACCGTAGGTTTTCGCCGGGACTGTATCGAATCGCATGAGTTCTGGCAACTCTGCATTCGATGGTCACATAAGTATAAGAAGATAAAATTAAACGTAAATAAAACTTAACGTAAGAACTTAACGAAAGAGTGCTTGTTCTGCGAACAAGCACGAGTGAGAGTTAGTCTTAAGCAGGATTTTGAAGTGAGAAGGAATAAAATGTGCTTAGTGGTTATTTTATAATATTTTTTCCACTCTAAACTATTGTGTTTTATTTCATTTCACATATCAATTGATCTTGATTATACAGTCCATTTGAGCTACGATACAGCTTCGATCCGTCTAGCAAGATTGTCTCAATAGATTTCCTTATATTTGTGGCTCCAAATCAATTAAGGCAGAATGTTTCTTCTGTTTTCAGAGCCACCCATCATCTGAGTGCTGAAATCAAAATCTGTTACAATTGGTAAGTGGTCAGAGAAGATTTGTTGTTGTACCTCGAAATCATGGATAAGATGGTTCCATTCTCCACCACTCAAGCTAAGGTTTATTACTGAGCTTCGTTGAGCGCCAATAAAAGTAAATTCTCCTTTAGGATCTCCTTCGGAGCTGACATTTTGGATTTTAAGACCGTACTCACTACAGAGTTCTAATACTTGACTACCATTCCGGTCCAAAACTGTTTCTTTTGAGCTACGCGTTCCCAGTAAATCACCCTCATTGTCTGTCTGAAAAGGTTGTCTTGTTCCAGTTCTTCCGTTGGAATCGCTAGTAAGATGAATATTAAGTACATTGTTCCTTCAAAATTTTGATAACATCATTCAGCATTTGCAAATCTAATCCCCACTGGGAGCTTTGTGATCCATTCATATAAACAGGAATAATGCAGTATTTATGACCTGGAGTGATGTCAGTCTGGATGTTAAAGAAGCTATAGCCCACTGATTGTTGAAATTCTATTTTGATATCTTGTATATTCTTTCTATAACCATATAAACAGCCTCCACTTCCACGACCTCTGTTACTGTTTCTGATACCAGAACCATAATACATAACTACCAAATTATTTTTCATAATAAATTTATTTACCTTCTAAAAGCTGTGTTTCGAGTAAACAGATTATTTCAAATTCATTGACATATTTAAAAAATTCAGAAAAGAAAAGCTTATTGTGTAAACCACTTATATTATAACTTAATATTTTAAGATTAATGTTTTTCAAAATTTTTACTTACATCTATTGGGCAGACGGAGTTTTCCTACAAGAAAGATTTTTGAGAAGTGGTAGCACTATTTTTTGTGCTTGTGGACGGTTTGTGTATTTGCTAAATGATGTTGCAGTAGATTCACTACCATGCGGCTCTGATGACACTGCGGAGATTTCGTGGATACCAGCTGGTCCAGTGACATCCATATGATTTGTATTGTTTATAACTTCATCCAGGACCGTATCAAATGTGATCTTTTCTGACGAATCGGCAGTGGATAATCTTGTCGAATTACAATTCCTGCGTCTTTCAAAAATTTTGATGCGCGAAGAATGTTAATAGATGTTGTCTTTTCTCCCAATTGCACTTAAAAAATTGCTGCTTTCTGAGTTGTTTGATCGAATTGCGATAATGTTATTTTCAGATAGAGTAGATGCGGTTTTGCCATGAGTGTGACATATTGTTTGAAATTGGGCTTTCGGTTTGACCAAGTTTTCCTTTTGTAAATGGAATATCAGATTTCCTTCTGTATCGTGCATTTGACCTGCCACCATTCTATCCTCTAACATCTCGCATCTTTCCTCCAGTGCAGTAATACTTTTTCTGTCAAGATTTGGTTGATGTCTTGCAAATGTTTTATTTCACCGTGCAATCTTTCTAAATCAGAGAGCTTGTCTACTTCTTTTACTGTTTATTGTATGTCCTTTAGATTTTCATTAAGAGTCTCTTGCATTATTGTGCGAATCGTCTCCGTATCCATGTCGCTGGTTGCATTTTTTGTACTTGAGGTTGGTTTTGCTGGAGAGATCGTTTGCGATTTTCTTTTGTTCATCAAATTATTTTGACGTTTGCGGTATTCTTTTTTGTATTGGAAAATAAGCTTAATGAAAAATTAAACGTACAGAATTTGTGACACAAATCTTAAACTCAATGGTTTATGATTCGTTTGGTACACTTTTGAATCTTTTGATAGTTTTTACCGATTATAAAAGAAGACCCTATACAACCACTACGAAGACCAGGACACCCAAAAAAGACTTCACCTGTTTAAAAATCTTGCCGCATCATCGGGACGATCTCAGCGCCAGAGGGGGAGATTGTAGCTCTTCAATATTTTATTATATTGTTATATTCTTATTTACTTCAATATTATTATTATTCTATTTAACCGTGTAAGTTATTTTTATCTAATTTTTGAAAGCTTAGATGGCAACTTTGAAAATTTAAAAAAATAAAAATGATAGTTCATGTTGTTATGCTAATTTAAATATAAATAATAATAAAATGCACGACTGGGTCGCACGAACTTGCTCTTATGCTAAGCAATTTCTTTGTGACTGCATATGTATATTAAAAAAATTTAAAATAATATCGAAAATTCGTTTATTTTTTTAATTAGTTTAAGAGTTTCCTGGGAAAAACTAAATATGCAATACAATATCAAAACAATGTGTCTATCAAAAAAAAAATATTGAAAATCGTTGGAACAGTTTTTTTTTAAAGGTTATTTTTGAAAAAATTTCCCAAAAACATTTTGAAATTTATTTGAGTATGTTAATATATGGCAATCCGTAGTTTACAACCGAAAAAATAATGTCAAAAAAATCAATCCTACCCGTTTCCAAAATATTTCGAAAACCAATTTTTTTTTTAAATTATTAAAAATCAAAAAAAAAGTTTTTGAAAATTTTGAAAGGCTATATTAATAAAATGTGATTTTTATCTCAAAATTTTTGTTTGCACGATTCCATAACTTGCCTTATAGTACCTTTAATCGCAAGTAAAATAGACCCATGGCTTGAGCTATCAGTATTTTTTGTATAATGATGATAGTAGTGTTGTTATGGTAATTAAAATATAAATAATAAAAACCCATAGCTGAGCAATCAGAATTTTTATATGAAAGGAGAGATTTCTTCTACTGATTTCATTGTTTGGTATTTCACTGACGGCAGTCGGGTAATCTACTGGCTAATATAGAAAAATATCAAACTTGAAGTTTGAGTATCAAACCGCTTGTTAAAGACTTGTTTTGGAAGTTTTCTTCGACGGACGGGTTCTCATCCGTCATTAAATCTTCACTCACAAGTACGTACCAAATTACCAAAACTCAGTCCGTTTAGTTTTATATTAATTTTAATTTTAAATTTAATTACTTCATCCTTTTCTTTAAATGTCCTATTTTTTATATAAAATTAACACATATCCTTAAAAATTCAATCTTTACCTTTCTTTTAATTTTTGTTTTATCTATTGAGATAAAAACATTACTAAACTCACGAAACAGAGACCATAAGAGGTCCACTTTACAGTTTTAACTATTGATTTTTAAGTGATTAATACAATTGCATATGATTTTTTCAATGCTTTTTTCCCAAAATTTACAGCAAGTTCGTACGACCCAGTCGTGCACTTTATTTATTTCGTGATTCCTTATTTAGCTTTACTTTATTTGGCAAAATAAAGAGAGCTCATCTTACAGCAAGATGAATGAAAGAATAAATAAAAGTTTAACTAATAACAACTGCGAAGAACCAAAATGCAAATTCTTGATACCGTCGGCCTCATAAGCAAGCCCCGTAACTCCACTTTTTACCGAAAGTGACCTTTGAATGCCATTTTATAGAAAATATAAGAGCGCAGCACCCCAGAAAATCTTGTATCACTCTTTGAACCCTAAATAAACTCAAATTCAATTTTTTCGTAGCACAGACTACTCTGTTGTATGGCCGACCTCGTACTCGTAGTTTCAACAAAAAAATTTCTTGGAAAACCACATGACATAAGATGAATCAAGTGGGAATACCTCGTTACTGTTTGAGAGTTACGAGGTCTGCCCATGAGGGCGAAGATATGGTAAAAATAAATTCAGACATTTTCGTCGCTCCTGTAAAATTTTATATTTGTGAGTTTCGAGGTCTGCTTATGAGGCTGACGATAAGCAAAATAATAACTTGCGTATTGACTGCTGCGAAAAAACAATCATCGATACCATACCTAATATGTGTATAATTTGAGAAAGATTTTTTTCAACAATGTGCAGGATTAAGAGGTGATGTACTACCTGTAGGTTAAGGCAAATTTGTGACTATAGGTTTACCAATTTTATTAATAGTAAAATCTGGTTTAAATATTTGTTAGTCGCGATCTTTTACCTCTTCATCTTTTTTTCTGAAAACCATATATATACATATATATAATCCAAATTACTGAGATTACTGCGAGTGACTTCAATTCACATTCATATGAGAACTGAGTTTACTTTTTAGATCGAACTAACACTATTATGACTTAATTTCTCATTCGAAAGTCAATTTAAGCCATAAATTGATTATGGCGTTAATTCTCATTTGAAAGTGAATTAAACTCGCTATGGCGTTAATTCGTGTGACCCTTAATCACAACATCATAGGCCCCTATGTTGCTTGCTTAGTTTTGTGGAATTCTTAACTTGCTCTGTAGGGCAAGTATTAGTTTCATGGTGTACCGCACCATTTTGATTCCGATCGCAAAGAAAAACGATAAATTTTTCTGTGGGAAAATTGTATAATAAAAAAACCCACATTTATTCGCACTCTAAATAATGGCCGGAACGCCCTCTCGTTTTTACTGAGTGAGAGCGACTACTCAATTATTTTCATATTATTTATCTTATAGTAAATACATATTTTAGAACAAAGAGAACTAGGGTGATTTTTTAGCTGGTTTGGTTTTGGCAACACTGGTTTTGACAGCTGACGTGTGTTTAGTACCTTGTGTCACTGTCAAACAGCTTCAGTTTGGTTTGCAATTTAACCATGGATCGTCTTACAAATGAACAACGCTTGCAAATTATTGAATTTTACTATCAAAATTCGTGCTCGGTTCGAAATGTTCATTTCCGCTTTTTTATCGAAAAATTGTGTTCAGCGATGAGGCTCATTTTTGGTTGAATGGGTACGTAAATAAGCAAAATTGCCGCATTTGGAGTGAAGATCAGCCAGAAGCATTGCAACAGCTACCAATGCATCCCGAAAAAGCCACTGTTTGGTGCGGTTTATGGGGCGGCGGCATTATTGGGCCATATTTCTTCAAAGATGATGCGAATCGCAGCGTTACTGTCAATGGTGAACGCTACCGAGCGATGATAACAAACTTTTTTTTGCCCGAAATGGAAGTTCTTGACTTGCATGACATGTGGTTTCAACAAGACGGTGCCACATGCCACACAGCACGCGAAACAATGGCGCAATTGCGAGGCGAGTTTGGTGAACAGTTAATTTCACGTTTCGGGCCGGTCAATTGGCCGCCTAGATCGTGCGATTTGACACCATTAGACTATTTTTTGTGGGGGTATGTCAAGGCTAATGCCTATAGGGACAAGCCCGCTTCGATTGACGCACTGGAAGCCAACATCCATGCATTCATTCGTGAGATACCGGCCGATATGTGTGAAAGAGTATGCCAAAATTGGACTCAGCGGATGGGCTACCTGAGACGCAGCCGCGGTCAACATTTGCATGAAATTATCTTTAAACATTAAATTGCAAGGTTCAAACTATCGAATCAAATAAATATTTCATTCATTTTATCGAATTTTTTGTGCGTTTTTTTTTTTAAAGTTATAAACCTCTTAAAAAATCACCCGTTATAAATATGGCCAGTGTTGCCACACGTAACAGTCCCGGCAAAAAAAATAGTTTTTTCTCTCATATTTCTGCTTATTCTGTTGGTAGTACGCATACTATCTGAACTGGTCGTTTCAATATATTGGTAGCAGTCTGTGCGATGTCATTCCTGATCAAACCATCCTGCAAGGTAGTGAGATATTCGGATTGCCACCTGGTCCAGAAGTGTTGAATCATCCGTTGTCTCTCTTTCCAAAGAACAGTTCCTACTGTGTCTGGTCGGTTGTCTAATCTGAGAGGAAGAGGAAGAATTAATGGTTCACCTACCAAAAAATGTCCCGGCGTTAGCGCCTGGATGTCCATTGGGTCATCACTCAAGAGGAGAAGCGGCCTGGAATTTAAAATGGCCTCGATTTGAGTGAGTAATGCTCCGAACTCCTCCAGGGGCAATGACCTTTGCCCCATAATCCTTTTCAGGTGAAATTTCATAGACTTCACCGCTGCCTCATAGAAACCTCCTTGGTGTAGGGCTGCTGGGGTCATGATCTTCCACTCAGTACCTTTCCGGTGTAAATGATCCAACATATCCTTATCTGAAAATATTTTCAAAGCCTTATTTACTTCTTTAGATGCGCCAACGAAAGCCGTTCCGTTGTCGCCAAACATTTTTTCACATCTACCCCTCCTGGCAATAAACCTTTTATATGTTGCTATGAAAGCTTGGGAAGATAAGCCCGTAACAGACTCAATATGCATAGCTCTAGTCCTTAGGCATACGAATATGGCGACCCACTATTTTTTCTTGCTATCCCTGTCTCCTGTAGATAAAAGTGGTTTCCCAACCTGGACTCTTTCTGGTGGTAATTCCGCCATCAGTTGTCCCTCCATTTGTGGATTTAAACGTGTTGAAATATCTGGCAACCATACATCACACATTGTGCATTCAACTGGACAACACATACATACTCTAAGTAGTAATTTTTCTTTCTTATGAAATTTAGTTTTTAGTTCTTTTCTGAAACTCATTGAATAAAGTTTAATTTTCAGTTTCTTATTTTTTTTTCCCAACAAATGGTTTTGGGCCCAGAATTAGTTCTGTAATAATAATTTCATAAAGTAGAACAGTGGTTGTATTAGAGTTTAATAATTTCAATTCGCGTATCAAGAAGATGAGTTCTTCACTATACCAAATAAAGAAACTCGACAACGATAACTATGAGGGGTGGAGAGTCCAGATGAAATCGGTGCTAATTCACAGCGAGCTTTGGAAGTGCGTAAGTGACGCTAAACCAACGGTGGATGCCGAGATTTCAGCATGGGAAACGAAGGACGAAAAGGCCTTGGCATCAATTGTTTTAAGCGTTAAATCTCCACAGTTAATTCACGTAAAAAATTGCTCAAAAGAAGCCTGGGACAAATTAAAAGAAGTTCATAGACCTAGTGGGCCAGCCAGAAAGGTGACGTTGCTTAAACAGCTTCTGAGTGTAAAGATGGCTGAAAATTCGTCTATGACAGACCATGTAAGAAGTATGTCAGAAATTGTTGAAAAATTAACTGAAACAGACATAAAAACACAAGACGAGCTTATTGTCATCATCATGCTATCGAGTCTGCCACAGGAATATGAAAGCTTTGTAGTTGCGATTGAGTCCTGTGACAAATTGCCTGCGATGAGTGTTCTTAAAACAAAATTAATAGAAGAAGGGCAACGGCGACAGAATGACTTGCCAAAAATTGAACACAGTGAAACTGCATTCCTTAACAAACACAAAACAAAACCGCAAGCGCAAGTTAATAATCCTTTCAAAGGTAAATGTTACATATGTAAAAAAAGAGGCCGTCTATCAAGTGCGTGCCGTTTTAGAGGAGAGGGAAATAATTTGTCATCAGTTGCAAGCAAACCAACCAGCACATTTGCAATGCTTAATTCAAATTATCGAAAGGGTATATATTTGAATGTCAACACATGGGTACTTGATAGCGGCTCGACGTCACACTTGTGCTGTAACGGCGAAATGTTCAGGAGCTTTCAAGCGCATAAAGAAACGATAGAACTTGCTGGTGAGAATTTTGTTTGGTCAACGGGAATCGGTGACGTAGAGATTGAAACAAAATACAGTTAAATCTTATTGAAGAGAGTTCTCTATGTACCAGATTTGAAATGAAATTTTCTGTCACTGACTAAAGCGGCACGAGAGTGTGAGGTGCAAATGAAGAATAATTATATTACTATTTATGACAAAAATGATAAAATTATGCGTGGTGTAAGAGATGGTGATTTATTCTTATATGTGCCAAAAAGAACGCAATTATTCAGTGTCTCAAACCAAAACGAAAATTTAATGTGGCACAATCGTTTTGGACACATTAATAGTGAAAGTTTGCAATTGGTTTCTAAGCAAAATATAGTTGATGGATTAAAATTGCGAAATTCTTTACCAATCGAATGCGAAATATGTTTACAGGGTAAGATTTGCCAAAAACCCTTTGCAACCAGAAACCTCGAGCAACAAAGTAAGTTCTTACTTGAAGTCGTACATAGTGACATATGCGGTCCTATGAGGGTTATGTCTAATGGTGGTGCTAAATATTTTGCACTTTTTATTGATGATTGCTCCCGAATGTTTTTTGTTTATTTCTTAAAACAAAAAAGTGATGTTCTTAATGCTTTTAAAACTTTTATGGCTGAAGTTGAGAATCAAATGTCGACACGCATTAAAACCTTGAGGACTGATAATGGCCGCGAGTATTTAAACGGCGAGTTCAAAAAGCTTCTATCAGACTCTGGCATAAGACATCAGCTTACGGTGGAATACACTCCCCAACAGAATGGTGTAGCGGAGCGTGCCAACCGCACGCTAGTAGAAATGGCGCGATGTTTACTTCTTGGGTCAAATCTGCCTGAATCGCTATGGGCAGAAGCTATTAATACATCAGTTTATTTGCTGAACCGCGCAACAACAAAAATGTTGCAGAACGTGACGCCCTTCGAAGTTTGGAATGGAAAAAAACCTTCTGTATCCTATTTCAAAACCTTTGGATGTAAGGCAGTTATGTTAGACAAACGTCCAGGCAAATCCAAATTCAAAACAAAAGGAATTACTTGTGTAATGGTTGGGTACTCTGCAGAGTCAAAGGCATACCGCCTATACGATCCAATAACCCGAAAAATACACAAAAGTAGAGATGTAAGGTTTTTAGAGAAGGAACGCATTTCTGATGATCAATGCGTTGAATTTCCTGGTGGTGAAAAAATTCAAAGTCGTGGAGGAGATCTTCATCCAAGCCTTGAGAAAGTAAAATATTTGATTTTTGATTTCAAGGGGGAGAAGGAAGCTGATGATAGACATGTGGCAGAAGACTATTTTGAAGACGCTGAAGAAGCTAGCCATAGAGCAGTTGATGCTGCAGACGAGTTGAATGAAGGTTTTTATGATGCTGTTGATGGTAGCCACAAAGAAGTTGTTTCTACAGTAGCTACTACTACCGCTGCTGCGTTTTCTGGTGCTGGTGTTGATGATGATGGAGTTAGTCCTGATGTTGGAAAGGGCTCTGCTGCAGAAGTGATCAATAACGAAAGTATTCCTGGTTCGAGTTCAGGAGGAAATGGGCAAGTAGAAAATGAAAATGTTAGGCCTACTAAAATTTTAAGGTCAGGTCGTGTATGTACAAAAAATTTTATTTTCATGTCTGACAATGATGCCGAGAATCCAATGACTGTTAAAAAAGTACTTCAAAGGAAAGATGAAAATGAATGGTGTGCATCAATGAAGTCAAAGTAAGAGTCTCTTATGTCAAAGCATACATGGGAATTGGTAGATTTACCTCCAAACCGTCGTGCTATTAGATCGAAATGGGTTTTCAATCTGAAGCGTAACAAAAATGGTTCTGTAGAGCGGCATAAGGCCAGGCTTGTGGCAAAAGGTTGCTGCCAAAAGTTCGGAGTCGATTACAGTGAAACATTTTCACCAGTCGCGAGATACTCAACTATACGCATAATTCTAGTTCTAGCTGTCGAATACGATCTTATCGTTCACCAGATCGATGTAACTGCAGCATACTTAAACGGTGATCTACGAGAAGACATTTTTATGCAACAACCGGAAGGGTTCGTAGATTCCAATTTTCCGCATAAAGTATGTAAACTTAAGAAGGCGCTATATGGCTTTAAACAGGCAGGTCGCGAATGGAATGAGAAATTACATTCTGTTCTCACGAAAATTGGCTTCATACGGCTGCAAAGTGACAACTGCACCTATTTATTTGAAAAAGGTGGCGAGATCAACATAATGTCAGTGTATGTCGGTGACATTTTGATAGCCTGTTCTTGCAACAAAACTCTTACATGGATTAAGAGACAGATCGAACTAGAGTTCGACGTGGTAGACAAAGGTGAAATTGATTTTTTTTCGGGAATTTAAATTGAGCGTAATCCAGATGTAGCAGATGTAATATTCATCATCACGTGACCATGAAAAACCAGTCCCATAGGCACACACAGCCCTCTAGGCTGATGACAACGCTGATGACAACGTCAAATGAAGAATACTCCACAGTGCTGCAGCCGAATTATTATTTTAGAAAACTATGATTATTATGATACGTATTAAAAGGGTGTATTATTTTACCACTGCATGATAAGATTCACATTCTCTTGCCATTGTAATATATCATAAGTAGGAGTAAGAAATTATAGCAATTCGTTCAAAACACTACCAAGGAACAGAGTTCAAATATCCTTTTGGATATCGGCTGTGATGAAAACCAAATAATAACTTTGCCCTTATTCGCAGTCTGTGCTAAAGCATGCGTCTACGCCACCCGTACACTTTTTTACTTATTTGAAGGCAGGCGTCTACGCCAACCTGAAACCTTTCAAATTCGTTCAAAAGGCAGGCGTCTACGCCACCCGTATACTTTTTGCTTATTTGAAGGCAGGCGTCTACGCCAACCGTAAACCTTTCAAATGCGTTCAAAAAGCAGGCGTCTACGCCACCCGTACACTTTTTGTCTTATTTGAAGGCAGGCGTCTACGCCAACCGTAAACCTTTCAAATTCGTTCAAAAGGCAGGCGTCTACGCCACCCGTATACTTTTTGCTTATTTGAAGGCAGGCGTAAACCCTTTAAATTCGTTCAAGAAGCAGGCGTCTATGCCAACCATCGATCTTTCCATTAGGAAGCAGGCGTCTACGCCACATTTAAAAGAACATTTAGAATATTAAATTGTAATTTTCAATTCTATAAAGTTTAAGAGTATACATTTTGAGATTGTTATTATAATTCATTATTCAATAAAATTAACTTGTGTTTAGGGAGAACCCCCTATATCGGAGTTTCTTTTGCTTTCTCCGGAAAAACCTTGGACCCCGCTGACGCTACCTCAGCTGGAAAGTAAAAAGCATCACCAGTTTAACATGGATCCCCATATGGAACACTTGACAGCTGCTAAGCACATCCTGAAGTACTTAAGGCACACAATGGATATAAAAAGTGTTTATAAAAAGACGGGTAAGCCTCTGGAAGGATACGCAGACGCTGATTGGGCTGGGAGTTCTGATGACAGGCGTTCTTACATAGGGTTTGTGTCTTACATTGCTGGAGCAGCAGTGGTTTGGGAATCACGAAAACAGAACTCGGTGGCTTTAAGTAGCACGGAAGCCGAATATATAGCTTTGTCTTCGGCGGCAAAGGAGGTTATTTACCTAACAAGTCTATTGGACGAGCTTGGTCTTCATAAAACCATATCGGGACCAACTCTTATTTGCGGTGACAACATAAGTTCTCTTCAATTGGTAAAGAATCCGGTGTTCCACGCCAGAAGTAAACATATTGACATCAGAGTTCACTATGTTCGAGAGGTATTCCAGATAGATTTGAAGTATGTTTCAACTGATGAGATGCCCGCTGACATTATAACCAAAAATTTGCAAAAATGTAAACATACTAAATTTTCAAATATGTTACGGTTGTCTTAATTACACATTATGTGGTGTATGTTTGAGAGAAGGTGTTGAAATATCTGGCAACCATACATCATACATTGTGCATTCAACTGGACAAACACATACATACTCTTAGTAGTAATTTTTCTTTCTTATGAAATTTATGAATTGCATCATGACTTGGATGCCTCCACGATCCGTATTCCTGTGCGCATATTCCATTAGCAATCCTGCTAATTTTGATCCATTCGCTACGATTGCCGGATGTTTCATCTCGAAATCGATTTCCGATCAACCTAACCTTCCCCTACCAGCAAGATATTATTCTTATCAAGTATCGGCTTTAATCCCATTATTTTACTCTTCTCCGGAAGTGTTTGTCCAGCTTTGAGTGTCGTAATTTCCTTGTTGTAATATTCCTGGTGACTAATCCTTAGTAAATATTCCATGGCTCCCGCCTTCTCCTCCCTTGTGGATGGCATTACTTCCTACTGCCCCTTCCTCCTTTTTCTCCTTGGTCTCAGATCCTTTCTGTTTTCAATTATATTGTCTATGAATCGGTTTACATAACTAACAATGTTCATCGCTTTTTCCAATTCGCTTGCATATTCCAATATAGGTTAATTCCCCTTCCTTTCCCTAGGCCAATGCTTATTGATTCCTTAAATTCCGAAATTAAATATATTTTCATTTCGTCTTCCTTCTCCTTGTTAATTCCTTCCATAATTCCACTCCTTGGCCACTCCTGTTCTTCTTTTATTACCCAACTAGGCCCATAAAGCCGTAAATCATTATCTACCAATTCCTTTGGTTATATCTCCCTTGTCAACAAATCTGCTGGGTTCTCCTTGCCATCTATGTGGCGCCAGTTCCTTATCTCCGTATTTGTTTGAATAGATGCTACTCTATTTGCAACATATGGCCTCAAATCCCTTGTCTCCTTCCTTATCCAAAAAAATGCTAGACTTGAATCAATCTATGACACATATTCTGTTCCTTTCCATTCCATTGACTCCATAATCTCCTTTATCATCCTTGACAGTAATTCAGCTGTCGATAATTCCAGACGCTTGATGGTCACCATTTTCAAAGGTGCCACCCTTGTCTTCGACGTTAAAAGTTTGCTTGTTACGACTCCGTTTCCATAGTTTGCTCTCAAGTATATGACCGCACTTAATGCTGCCTCACTGCTGTCTGAAAACTCATGAATCTGTATACTTGTGCTTCCCAACCGTCGTCATTGTCTGCAGAAGCACCTAAGGATAACGTTATGCATACAGTAACGTTGAGAGCAGCTGAAAGATTCAAATGCATTTTTTTATCAAATTTTGAGGCTAACACTAAGTGCAGCGATATATCTGCATATATTGAATCACATTTCAAAAATACCAATTTCAAAATTGAGCAGTTACCAACGAAAGAAATTGATTACTCGTCTTTCAAGTTATTTGTTCCACATGAAACATTTACTCAATTATTGGATAAGCATTTCTGGCCGAAAAACATAATCATCCACGAATTCGTTAAACGAAATACTTTGAATAACCCTTTTCGGAAGAATTTGACAAGACCAACAAACCTTCGTTGCAACTAATTGATATACTTTATCAAAACTTAAGAGGCTTACGGACAAAGACCAATTTGGTTTACTTTAATACCTCGAACTTTCCCTACGATGTCATATCTTTGACGGAAACATGGCTATTTGGTGGAATAAAGGACTCAGAACTTTTTGATTCTTCGTTTAATGTTTATAGACGTGATAGATACTCCGATCCGAGTATTACTACTGTTGGCGGTGGTATCCTTATTGCCGTTAAATCTTGTTTTGTGACTTCACTAGTCAGTGTTCCTGTTTGTTTGAACGAAGAGTTTTTATGTGTGAAGATGGATCTTCAAGGAAAACATATCTACTTCGTCACTATGTACATTGTTCCTGGAAGCTCAGTTAATACCTACAACGAAGCCTTCACCTTTTTAAATTACATATTTGATCTGATGAACTACAATGACGACATAATATGCCTTGGAGATTTTAATTTAACCAATGTGTCTTGGAAACGATGTCCTGATACTAACACTATGGTGCCAACAGGAAACCTTTCAGTAGATGACTCGCAGACTCTGGATAATATTACGTCGCTTGGTCTGCATCAGATAAATAACATACCACACTCAAATGCTAAGATCCTTGACTTGATTTTCACAACAATTGATGCCGACATTTCACTGGACAAAACGACTGACCCTCTGGTAAAAGAGGACTCTCATCATCCAGCACTCATCATAACTGTTCAAAACTTTGTAAGGAGTAGTAATCAAGATTCTGACAATGTTTTTAAATTTAACTTTAAAAAAACTGATTACACTAAATTGAATAGTTTGCTATCTTTAATTAATTGGTCCTGCCTTTATTCTTGTTCAGATATTAATTCTATGGTTTTAAAATTTTATGACAAAATATTTGATTGTTTTTTGGCATCTGTTCCCCTTATATCTAATAAATCAAAATCACTTGCTCCAAGTTGGTATGATAGTGAAGTGCGGGGATTAAAAAACTACAGAAATAAGTTATGGTTTAAATACAAACAAACTGGCTTAGATTCCGATTTTATTAGTTACTGTGAGGCCAGAAATATTTTCAACAGAGAGTCAAGTATTAAGTATCTTAATTACATACAAAATGTTCAGAGCAATTTAAAAATGGATCCTAAATCCTTTTGGAATTTTATTAATAGCAAACGTAAATGTACTCCATATCCGTCCGTTTTTAAACATAACAATATTTCAGTCCACGATCCACATGTCATTACACAACTTTTTTCTGACTTTTTTCAAAGCGCATTCATCTGTGATTCTTTCAACTGTGATAACTATTCGAACTGTGATAATCTAAACTGTGATAATCTTGACGAAAATGATCAACTATTTGGTCATTTGAAATCGTATTCGCACTTGACTGATATAAATTTTCATATAACGGGCGTCGATATTTCGAAATTTATATCTAATTTAGAAGATAATGACACATCTGGCCCTGATGGAGTGCCAGCTTCAGTTCTAAAAAAGTGTGTTAGTCATTTGTCCTTTCCACTTGCTGTTCTCTTCAACTGTTCACTGTCTACGTGAAGGCTTCCTCATGCATGGAAACAATCTTTTATTATTCCTCTACATAAAAAAGGTAAAAAGGATCAAATTGGAAACTATCGACCAATAGCTAAACTGTCTGCTATTCCGAAACTTTTTGAAGCAATGGTCTGCAAAACATTGAGTTTTTACACAAAATCAATAATCGTTCCTAACCAACATGGTTTTTTAAAGGGCCGTTCTACTGTCACTCTTCTCATCGAGTTAGCGGAGTCCTGTATTGATTCTTTCAAAAATAAGAAGCAAATGGATTGTGTTCTTACTGATTTCAGCAAGGCATTCGACAAGCTTTCACATACAGCTCTGCTTCAGAAAATGAGCAAGCTGGGCTTAAGCATGAACTTCATTGCTTGGCTCAAATCCTATTTACTTGATAGGTCCTATACTGTGAATTTTAACGGCTACCATTCAAAATCTTTTGTGGTTAATTCTGGAGTACCCCAGGGTAGCCATTTGGGTCCAGTTCTTTTTATATTATTTATAAATGACCTCCCATCAGTTTTAAGGCACTCAAACTGCCTCATATATGCCGACGATGTTAACATTTTTAAAACTATTTCTTGTAAACTTGACTGTGATAAGCTTCAAACGGATTTGAATGCTTTCTACAATTGGTGTGTACGAAATTGTTTGTTGTTAAATATCGACAAGTGTAAGATTATAAATTTTACTAGAAAACTATCTGTTTTGTCTTTTGAGTACAGTTTCAATGGCGTAAATCTGTTAAATGTAAGTGAGGTATCTATCCTTGGTGTCTTGTTTGATAAAAAACTCGAATTTACGCAACATATTAATGCCACATGCATTAAGGCAAATTCAGTATTAGGTTGGATTAAAAGGGAATCACGTCAGTTTTCTGACCCTTATGTCATCAAACAATTGTTTACCTCATTTGTCAGACCTATTATAGAGTATGCTTGCCAGGTATGGACCCCTTATTACAGTTGCCACAAAATACGAATAGAACGAATACAAAAAAGGTTCTTAAAATTTGCCCTCAGAGGCCTAGGCTGGCAGAGCCCATTAAATCTTCCTTCGTACATTAGCCGTCTAAAACTCATAGACCTACCCAGCCTGGAGAGCAGACGTTCTTATTTATGTTTTGCTTTTATTGTTAATCTGATTAATGGTAATATTGATTTTTTTTTTTTTTTAGTTTGAGCCCGCACACAAGGGGTTATTAATACCCTTAATATGAGTCAACACAGTGCGAGCGTTCAGGAAATGAGGATAGGAGATAAAAGGAGGTGCCGGTGCACATTGGTTTTGAATGCCTGTATATCGCAATGGGAGGGAAAAATCGAGCCGGGTAAAGCATTCCACATTCTTGTAGTGCGGCTAAAGAAAGAGTCTCTATACTTAACAGTACGTCCGAAGTTAGGCTCGAGGGTAAATTGGTGGGCGTTCCTTGCGGTGCGGGTGTTACGGGGAAATTGTTTTAAGGGAGGAACGCATCTGGCTATTTCGCTGGAGCACTGTTTGTGGAAGTAGCGATAAAACAAGGTTAGACAAGAAACATTACGACGATGTTCAAGTGAGACAAATGTTTCGGTAATGGTTCTTTCACCTATCAATTTTAAGGCTCTTTTTTGAATCCTATCCAGTAGGCGCAAGTGAGTGACAGGAGCACCTGCCCAGATATGAGAATTGTACTCTAGCTTCGGGCGAATGAATGCCTTGTAGATTATAGCCAGATCAGAAGGGGAAAAATATTTCTTGCATCGATTTAGGAAACCTAAGCAATTTGCGGCATTTTTGGCGACGTCAAATATGTGATCGTTCCACAAAAGATGATTTGTGATGCACATACCTAGAACGCAGAGCTGATCGGTTTCCTCAATGCAAGTGCCACTCATGGATAGTGGCATAGGGGGTAGGTTATGCTTTAACGACAGAAGACAGCATTGAGTTTTTGAAGCATTAAATTCCACGCGGTTGATGATTCCCCATTGGACAATGCTGTCAAGATCGGAATTTAATGAGCTTATCATACGATTTCGTTGCAGTTCCACATCCGAAGGACATGGATGTGAATCTGGAAACGAGTATGAAAAGCTGAGAGTACTGTCGTCAGCAAAACAATTTAGTGGATTAGAAGTATTAGACAAGAGATCATTTATAAAGATTAAAAAGAGAGTCGGAGACAGAACGGAGCCTTGGGGCACACCAGCATTTATTTTGTGGGTAGCAGACTGAAAACCGTCCAAAACAACGCGAATTGAACGGTCCGAAAGGTAATTTCTAATCCATCGAAGGAGGGGTTCATCGATGCCAAATGCACGCATTTTCGATAAAAGAGCTTCATGCCAAACTCTATCAAATGCCTTAGAAATATCAAGTGCAATAATCTTACTTTCTCCAAAACGATGTAAAGATTTGTTCCACTGTTCGGTGAGATATACCATCATATCACCAGTGGAACGATTGCTACGAAAACCGTACTGCCGGTCATTAAGAAGTTTCCGTTTCTCAAGATATTTCTTGATCTGAAAGTTTATCAGAGTTTCCATGACCTTGGAAAGAAGGGAAGTCAGTGCAATTGGTCGGTAATTTGATGCTTTGAATCTTCTGTCTCGCGTTAGTTTTAATGTTCCCAACCGTAATCTAAGAGGTCTACCTGACCCAATTTATATAACGCACTATCGTACCAACTACGAAAGGTCTTCGCCCTTAAATAATATGTTCAGTTTATATAACGTAAATAATAACTTATTAATTCATTTTCCCGATGTAACAAATATTGGTTTTAAACGATTATTTTATAACTTATAATATGATAAAATTACTGTACGCTAGACATTTAGCTTGATTTCAATAAATAGGGGATTCCCCCTGAGCCCAACCATCTTTCTATTTTAAAATTTTCCAAGTAGATAATAGAATCACAAAACTCCAACCAACGACGTTCTATTTCTATCGATGGTTTATCGTCCGAATCGATCCTCGATTTCCACAGCTCCTGTATTAATATTTTCCTAATGATCGTAACTGGTGATATGTAACCGTTCGGATCATAAAGTTGAGCTACATGGCTGACTATTTTCCTTTTTGTTATTGTTCCATTGAAATTGGGGTTTTTAACTATGAAGGTAAATTTATCCTCCTCTATCAACCATTTCAGTCCTAAAATGGTTGTCCCTTCCGCCTCACAAAACAACAATGTTTTTTCTGACTCCGAATCCATAGCATTTACTACAGCATTACCGTCTAATACAACTTGTATTGAACGGTCCAGAAGATAGCTTCTAATCCAACGAATAAGAGTATCATCTGTTAAGGATCTTTCGTAATAAAAGAAAAATAAATTTATATAGAACAACAATATATTTGAGACAACGTTCCTATTAGTAAGGTTTTTCAAGATCGAATAATTTTCTAATAATTGACAAACGATTAATAATTTATAATTTACTCTACATACAAATTATGAACAAAGTGTTCACATGTTCGGTGTTTTATTATTTTCTTCAACACTTCCTCCATAAACACCAAACATTAAAGTTAAGTTAATGATGAATACAAATCTTCTTTCGTAACATTTGAAAACGGACACGGTCAAGGGGTTTCGTTAGCAAATCAGCTAGTTGGTCTTTTCCGGGAATATGTTCCAGTTTCAAGTTACCTTGAAGAAAGCATTCGCGAACATAAAAATAACGAACTTCAATATGTTTTGATCGTTTGTGAAATTCTGGGTTTTTTGAAAGCTTGACAGCACTTGCACTGTCAATGTAAAGCGTTGGTATCAATTTCTGTTCTCCGGTCAGTTCTTGCAAGAGATATTTCAACCACATAGCTTCTTTGGCACCTTCAGTTGCAGCCATAAGTTCTGCTTCGGTTGTTGATAACGCAACAGTTCTTTGAAGTTGACTTGTCCACGAAACAGGCCCTCCGTTGAACATTGAAATTACTCCACTTGTTGATCGTCTTGTCTTCAGATCTCCAGCATAATCAGCATCAGTGTATATTTTTAATTCTTGGCAATTATCACCTGCTGTGTATTTGATTGCAGATTTGCTGGTTCCACGAAGATATCGAAAAATACGTTTTATACTATTCCAGTCATCATTGGTAGGATTTTCCATTTTTCTTGCAGCGGAATTAACTGCAAAAGCAATATCCGGTCTTGTACCTGTCGCTAGGTACATTAAGCTTCCTACAGCTTCTCTATAGGGAACTTGTTGGTTTAATTTTTCTGGTTTTAAATTTTCTTCTTCTTTATATGCTGGTGTTGTAACTGAATTACATTCATTCATACTGAAACGTTCTAGAATTTTATTCGTATATTGTTCTTGGTTTAAATTAATTGATCCATCATTAGTAATTTCAATCTTCATTCCAAGATAGTTTTCTAGAGTTCCAATTGTTATTTTAAATTCTTTCTTCAGTTCCTTCATAAAATCTTGTATTTCATTTAAATCTCCAAGAATCAGACCATCATCGACGTATATGGCTACGTAAAGCACTCTTCCATTTTGATTCCTATAAAATAAACAGGGATCGGCTTTACTGTTTTTCAATCCAGTCTTCTTCATGAAACCCAAGAAACGTTTATGCCAGCATCGAGGCGCTTGTTTCAGTCCATATAAACTTCTTTTCAATTTACAGACTCTTCCGCTTCCATCTTCAAATCCATCAGGTTGATTCAGATATACTTCCTCCTCAAGCTGACCGTATAAGAAAGCAGTTTTGACATCAAATTGTTGAATGCTAAGTTTATTTCTTGCTGCTAAAGCTAAGAGCAAACGAACTGTGTCATAACGTGCTACAGGACTAAAAGTTTCATTATAATCGATGCCTTTCTGTTGAACATAACCTTTGGCGACGAGTCTTGCTTTAAATCTTGGCTTGTTTCCATTAACTGAATCTTTAATTTTGAAAACCCATCGGTTTTGAACGACTTTTGCATTTTCCGGTCTTTTTACTAGATCCCAAGTTTGGTTTTCTGCTAGAGCAGCTAATTCTTCTTTCATAGCTGAAAGCCATTCTTCTGAATATTTGGATCTTATAGCTTCAGTGTAAGTCTTTGGTTCTTGATTTAACTTATCTTCTTCTGCCAGCATTAAATATTCGCCTGTTGTCATCCAGTTAGGCTTGCTTCTTTTTCTTCTTGGTGATAACTCTTCTAAAAGCGTTTCATTTTCATTTATTTCTTCTGAGCTAGCTTCACTTTCAGCATCTTGATAACTGGATTCAAAATCAACATTCTCTTGATTATTTTCTTTTTCATTGTCGTTACCTTCCTCGACATTTGTGGAAAACTCTGTAACTTCTTTGCTTTCAAGATTTTCTTTTTCGTAGCTTACCACAAATTCAACCTTTTCTTTTTCTTTAGAATCATCATCTGTGACTTCATCGTGACTAAAATTTTCAGAGTTTTGATTACAAAGTTTTTCGGACTTAAAAATGACGTCATGGCTAAAAATAATTCTTTTCAATTTAGGAACCCAAACTCTATAACCGTCATTTTCATTTAAATATCCAACCATTCTTCCATACATTGATTTATCATCAAATTTCTTTCGATTTTGGTTAGGAACATGAACGTAACATTCGGTTCCAAAGACTCTTAAATGCTTTAAAGATCTTAGATCTTTACCGTACCATAGTTCATATGGAACTTTGTTTTCTTCGCTTGTTGGTCCAGTGCGATTTAAAACATAAGCAGCAGTATTGCAGGCTTCAGCCCAAAAACTTTTTGGTAATTTACTAGAAACTCTCATGCTTCTAGCTGCTTCTACAATAGTGCGATTTTCTCGTTCTGCTACCCCATTCAATTGTGGTGTGTATGGAGGAGCTATACATTGCTCAACTCCATATTCTGACAATAAAGCTGAAACTTCTTTATTAACAAACTCTAAGCCACCGTCGCATCTAAACTTCTTAACTATGTGACCCAAAGTTCTGGCTTCGTTTAGAAATACTTTAAGACATTTACATACCTCATTTTTGTGCTTGAGGAAGAACAGCTTGCGAAATTTGCTGTATTCATCTTTAAAGGCAACGTAGTATTTCGAACCTCCTATAGAAGTGACTTCAACTGGTCCAACAACATCAGCATGTATAACTTCACCCACTGTACTTGACCGATCACTTCTTGACTTGAAAGGAAGTCGATGCATCTTGCCCACTGCACATCCATCACAAAATTCTTCTTCACCTTGAGGTATTTTGATATTCATCTTTCCAAGAATCTTCTTGACTTGACGTTTATTTTGATGAGCAAATCTCTCGTGAAACAATTGAAGCGTTTCTCTAATTTGAGAGATATAGACTTGAGTTGAATGTGATGGTTTGACTACTTTAAAGTTCAGTACATAAAGTTCTTGTTGAAGAAAGCCATTCACAACTACATCACCATCACTATCCTTAATTGTGACATTTCGATCATCCATTGTCGTGGTATATCCATTTCGAGCAGCAGATTTTACGGAGAACAATTGAGCACTTGCATCGGGAACGTACCATACGTCTTTCAAAGTTAAATCATGAAACTTGCCTTTAATTTCAACTTGAATTCTGATATCACCTTTTCCAAGTGCCTCCATTGTAACATCTTGCTTTCCAAGACAAATAACTTCAGTTTTATCGAAACGCTTGTATGTTTCGAAATTCGATTTGTTTGGCGTTATATGTCTTGATGCTCCACTATCACAATACCATTCATCTGTTTTCATATATTTCATTTTTGCTCGGTCTAGCTTTGTATTATTTCCTTTTTCCGGTTGTTTCTTTTTCTTAAAATTTGTTCGTGCAAGTAAAGCTGTATCTTCATTCGATTTTAAATTACTTTGTTTCACTTCTCTCGTCTCAATGGTGCATAGTTTTTCGATTAAAAGATTTAATTTTTGTTTATCTGCAGGAATTGTATCCCACAAATCCCTAAAGTTATCGAACTCTTTACCAAGCGTAGATAAAATACGACCGTTGAGAATACGTTCAGATAGCGTATTTTCTTTATGTTTGCTAAGCTCATCGTTGAGATCAACAAACAGCTTTTGCAACTTCGCAATATGAGAACTAATGTCCTCCTTTTCTTCTTTTCTTGCTTGAAAGAAACTTTCAATGAGCAAATTCAATCGTTGAATGCTGCTTCTTTCAAATCGAGCGCATAATTTGTCCCAAATGTCTTTTGAATTTTCACATGTAAGTACCAGCTCAGCGATTGGTGAGCTCAGAGACGTAGCAATTAAACCTGCAGCTTTTGCATCTTCTTTCAACCAATCATTATGAGCTTTCTTTTCTTCTGCTGTTGATGATTCTGTAACTATAGGGCAAACAACATCCCCATAAACAATTTTCTTCAAGTCATAGGCACGAAAAAGCATGTTCATTTGCCATTTCCATTTCGCCCATTCACTAGGACCATCTAATTTTCCTACAGAAATCTTCAATTCGTTCGACATTATTCTTATTGATCTTTTATTCTAAGGCAGTTCATGCGAGCCTGGGCCCATAACCTGTTAAGGATCTTTCGTAATAAAAGAAAAATAAATTTATATAGAACAACAATATATTTGAGACAACGTTCCTATTAGTAAGGTTTTTCAAGATCGAATAATTTTCTAATAATTGACAAACGATTAATAATTTATAATTTACTCTACATACAAATTATGAACAAAGTGTTCACATGTTCGGTGTTTTATTATTTTCTTCAACATCATCGATACCAAATGCACGCATTTTCGATAAAAGAGCTTCATGCCAAACTCTATCAAATGCCTTTGAAATATCAAGCGCAATAATCTTGCTTTCGCCAAAGCGATGCACAGATTTGTTCCACTGTTCGGTGAGATATGCCATCAGATCACCAGTGGAACGATTGCTGCGAAAGCCGTATTGCCGGTCATTTAAAAGCTCCCGATCTTCGAGATATTTCTTGAGCTGACGATTTATCAGCGTTTCCATGACCTTGGAAAGAAAGGAAGGAAAGTGCAATTGGTCGGTAGGAGGAGGGGGAGGAGGAATCGCCTTTTTTTGGGACGGGCTGGACAAATGCTGTTTTCCATCTACTAGGAAAGATTCCTGAACGATAGGAGCGATGGAAAAGCTTACGCAGTGGTTTTGCCAGAGATGAAGAACACTTCTTCAGAAGAATAGGAGGTATACCATCTGGGCCAGCGGATTTGTGTTTATCAAGATCTTGAAGTACTCTTGCTACTGTACGAGTGCCGAAAAATATCTGTCCCATAGAAGAATTAACGTTCTCAAGTACAGGAGGGGCATTGTTGCTTGCAGGCAACGTAGAACTTGCAGCAAAATGAGCTGCGAGCATATTTGCCTTCTCTGAAGAGCTGACAATAGGTTTATCGTCGACGATGAGCGTTGGAACTGATGATGACGTTGAGTTCTTGACATTTTTTACAAATGACCAGAAGTTTTTACTGCCTTTGGGACATTGCAGAATTTTTTGCCGGAACTTCTGGTCATGTAAAAATTTCGTTTTGTGTATAACGGAGTTGCACGAGTTCCTAACTTGTTTGTGTTTCTTCCGATTTTCCTCAGTTGGGTTGGCTTTGTAGGATCGGAAGCTTACTTCTTTCAACCTGATAGATTCTTTACACTCTTCGGTAAACCAAGACTTTTCTTTTGGTTTGATACATTTTGTTCTGTGAGGGACAAAAGTTCTCATTGCAAGAAGAATCACTTCTGTAATCATTTCAGCACTGGCATCAATGTCATTATCGAGGAAGCATAATGACCAGTTAAAGTTGCGAAAGAAATTATTCAGACCGTCCCAGTTGGCTTTCTCGTATTGCCAAACGGTCCTAGTGGGAATTTTTTCTTTAACTGGATGGTTGGAGATCGAGAAATTAGCTGAAATGACACAATGGTCCGAGGTGCCAAATGGAGAAGTTAGGTTAGGTTAGGTTAAGGTGGCTTTCAGTCAACGACTGACACACTTAGACCAGATACTAGGTCCATTGTGATACCACATATGAAAGTAAGGCACTACCTCACTAATTTTAAAACCAATTGGAACTTTTAACAGAGCGATGGAGACAGTGTATGTCTGTCTGAGTTAGGTCATTTATATCGTTGAGGAAGAAATCTCCCAAATGTAATTTTCGTCTTTGTGAGAGAGCAGGGCATGAACAAAGAAGATGTGTTATAGTCTCTTCTTCTTCCTCGTCCATGCAACTTCTGCAGAAGTCGTTCGAGAAGACACCGAGTCTAGTAGCATGTCTGCCTATAAGACAGTGTCCAGTTATGACACCGATTAAGGAGCTAAGGTGTGATCTACCAAGAGATAACAAACATATGGAGCGTTTTGGATCTAGTTTTGGCCAGATCTGTTTTTTCGCCTGACAGGTAGTCAAATTTGACCACCTTAGATTTGTTTCGTTCATGGCATCGTGTTTTAGCATGAGTTTACATGTAGCGATAGGTATACCAATATTCCTCCTGTCGGGTTAAAGTGGTTCAGTAGTTCCATTTCTAGCGAGTTCATCGGCCTTGGAGTTTCCTGGGATATCTCTATGTCCCGGCACCCAAAAAAGGTGAATGTTAAACTGTTCTGCCATCTCCGCGAGAGATGTGCGACAGTTGCGGGCTGTTGCTGAGTTCGTGGAAACCGCCTCGAATGATTTAAGGGCTGCTTGGCTGTCTGAAAAGATACGGATATTCGACGTGGATATCACGTTTTCCTTGAGCCAGGATAGAACCTCTTTTATCGCCAGAAGTTCCGCTTGGAACACGCTACAATAGTTAGGGAGTCGGAAAGATAGACTAAGATTTAGTCCTTCTGAGTACACTCCGCCCCCAACCCCATCTTCGGTTTTTGAACCATCAGTGTAGAAATGAATCGAATCATCTCTCGAGAAATGTCCTTCGTCCCAGTCAGACCGTGATGGAATGGAGACTCGAAAGTTGTTTTCAAAAACCAGTTGGGGTATGGTGTAGTCAGAGTGACTTGGAATCGTTCTGAATGAATTCAGAATAATAGTGTGGCCAATTGAGTTATTGGTCCATTGAGACGTGGCTCTGAGACGGATTGCTGTACTCGCGGCCATTTGTTTACTAAAAATGTCGAGGGGTGTAAGATTAAGAAGAATGTCTAAGGCAGCTGAAGGTGTCGTACGCAGTGCTCCAGTGATACATAGACATGCTGATCTTTGGACTTTGCTTAGGTGGTCCCGGTAGGACACTTTATCCAAAGCAGTCCACCATACTGTTATCCCATAAGTTAGTATCGGTCTTATGACCGCTGTATATAGCCAGTGGGTAATTTGTGGGGATAAACCCCACTTATTCCCTATTGCTTTTTTGCAAGAAAAGAGAGCCACCGTGGCCTTTTTTACTCTTTCCTGAATGTTGGGTTTCCATGTGAGCTTCTTATCTAGAACAAGGCCTAGATATTTAGCTTCATTTGAGAAAGTTAGTGGAGTTCCATTAATGGACGGAGCATTTAGGTGTGGAATTTTATATTTCCTTGTGAAGAGGACCAGTTCAGTTTTGTGGGGGTTTACTCCTAGCCCACATTTACCAGTCCACTTAAGAAGCTTGTTAAGAGCTGTTTGCATTAGCTCAATAAGAATTTGAGCATGTTTTCCTGATATCGCAATGGCGACGTCATCAGCGTATGCAATCACTTTGAATCCCTCTGCTTCCAGGTCAACTAGAAGTTCATTGACAACTAAGTTCCATAGAAGAGGGGATAAGACTCCACCTTGTGGAGTACCTCTGCTGACTGATCTTCTTAGGGAGACGTCTCCTAGGGTTGAGTTGATTAGCCTACTTTTTAGCATAAGATTTATAAGCTCACTCAGGGATCTGTCTATTTTAAGATTGTCTAGTGCCGTTGTGATTGCTTGGTTGCTGACGTTGTTAAAAGCACCCTCGATATCAAGGAATGCTACCAGAGTATACTCTTTGTGATGTAGGGAATATTCGACACGGCAGGGCAGTGTCTACCAATTTTCCTTTGCAGTAAGCGTGTTGTGCTGTAGACACTAGAGTTGTGTCTATGGCATTTCGCAAATGGATATCAATCAGACGTTCTAAAGTTTTAAGAAGGAATGATGATAGACTTATAGGTCTGAGGTCTTTTGGATACACTTGGGAACATTTTCCCGCTTTGGGAATGAACACAACTTTTACTTCCCTCCATAACGATGGAATGTATTTCAACTCTAAACATCCGTTTAGTACTTCTTCCAGGATAGGGATAATAATATCCATAGACTGTTGAAGTTCTGCTGGTATTATGCTGTCAGGTCCAGCAGATTTATATGGATTGAAGCTGTTGATGGCCCATTTTAGTTTTTCCCTAGTGACTAGACCAAGTTTACTAGTATTATTATTGATTGATCCAATTGGACTACAATCAAGGTTTACTATGTTAAGGGAGCTACACAAGTAGCACAAAACAGTATATTTTCGGAATGTCATTTCTTAATTCCTACTTTATTCCTTCTTTTAATAGGTATGCCAAATTGTGTCTTCTTTATTCCTTCTTTATTTCTTCTTTTTTAGGTATTACCACCAAAAACTTAAATGGTATGTTTAGTTCTACTTATAGAATTCTTAAATCCTTCTTCAATCGGAGTTTCTTTTATCAATTTTTTTTTTGTTTGCTTAACACTTCTTTAGTCCATCTTAAATCCGTCTTAAATCCTTCTGAATTTTTATTTATGTACGGCGTTTTCAATACTTCTTTAATCCATCTTAAATCCTTCTTTAATCCTTCTTAAAAAGTTTTTTTTTTGTTGGAATTAAATCGGCATTTTTGATACTTCTTTAATCCGTCTTAAATACTTCTTAAATCCTTCTTAAAATTTGTTTTTACGGAATTAATTCGGGACTTTCGATACTTCTTTAATCCATCTTAAATACTTCTTTAATCCTTCTTAAATGCTCCTTAAAAGTTTTTTTTTTATAGTATTTAATCAGCATTTTCGATATTTCTTTCATCCGTCTTAAGTCCTTCTTTAACCCTTCTTGAAATGTTTTTTTTTTATGGAATTTAATCGGCATTTTTGAAACTTCTTTAAACTGTCTTAAATCCTTCTTAAATCCTTCATAAACCCTTTAGTTATTATTCATTGCACCAGCGGGTGGCAATGGTACAGTGGATGTAATGCTTGGTTGCTTAACCTTAGAGCTGCGAGTTCAAACCCAGGCTGGGCAGGAATTTTTATTTATTTTCCAAGTTCCAACTGGATGCCACCCGTGGAATTTCCTTGAGATAATTATCACCTAAAATCTCAAACCACTGTGCCACCTTTCTTTCCTATCTTTTTATTCCTCCTCTCCTTGCTCGCACATGTTAAATCATTATAAGGGTATTCATATCCCCTTGAGTGCTAGTGCATTATAAAAAAAGCGATACCTATACGATGTTGTAAATATACATGTTTCATTTATATTGTGGTTTTGGTGAAAGAAAAATGAGTGAACCGAATTTATTTAATTTGTGGAAAAAGAAAAAGGGATCATTCCATTATTCTAGACAAAAAGCAATCCAAATCGCACAGATTTCTGGTTGACGAAATTTGCAGAGTGTCGATTTTTTCTGGTGAACCGCTTTTCATGTTCCATTTTAGATCCAGAATTTGCACTATCTGTATTCAATAGCCGATCAGCCTCAGCATTTGCTTCTTCCCACGTCTCAAAATTTCTTTTTATGACTCTTTCTTTTCCCACCATCCATTCGGTCGAGTCCTTCACATCCGGTATGGACGACGAATCTATTCGTTTGGCTTTAAGGCCTTTTCGCGGCCAATATATAGTTTCATCTTGGGTGTCTTGGTCAAAGGCAGCCCAAGCAGCTGGAATTGCTTCAATGACTGCTTTATATTTTACCAAGACAAAATTTTTTTCTATAAAAAAAAAACATTAAGTAGCTACACACCTATAGGTATTTAAACTAGAAAGTAAATTACAATAATAATATATATATGAAAAACGAGTCCGTTCGTTCTTTTGCTTAATTATGCTTTTGAGACAGACATTGACATGATCGAAATTGGCTGAGTGAGTAGCGTACACGGACGGCATGCGAAAGGACTCGAGTTCGAATCCGGGTGGCGGAAAAAAACAGGTAAGTGTATCCAGTTATAATTTACAAATTATAAATTACTAATGTTACTTTACAGAGAAAATACAGCAAAAATCTGATATGGGCAAAAAAATACAGAAAAAAGGAGATAAAAGACAAAAAATAAAATAAATTAATTTTTTAAACTTTTTAACGTTGTCATGAATAATTATTTTTTCTAAGACGGAGTTAAGAAGGAGTTAAGAAGGTGTTAAGAAGGAGTTAAGAAGGAGTTAATACGTATTTAAGAAGGTGTAAAGAAAACTTTGAAGGGCAAACGAAATTTAATACCGATTTAAGAAGGAGTAAAGACTGAGTTAAGAAGTATGTTATTCCTTTTAAAGAACATTCTAAGAATCAATTTATCTTCTTAATTCCTTCTATCGGACCGCCCACTTGCGCCTTTTATGTACTTAACATGTACTTAAATCCCTCTTAAAGAAGAATGCAAGTAGCGCTTTAGAATTCTTAAATCCTTCTTTAAGTAATGCTGTGCTACTTGTGTACCTGGGAAATGGGTGTCAAGTAGCAAGTTAAGCGATTCTTCGCAGGTATTGGTCCATGAGCCGTCTGCTTTTTTAAAGAAGCTAGGCATTGTAGGATTGGTAGAGAGGATTTTCCTTAATCTAGAAGCCTCTGAAGTGTCTTCTATTTTACCACAAAAGTTCCTCCAGGAGGCTCTTTTACTTTTCTTCAGCTCTTTTGTATATGGAGAAGTTACTTTAATAGTATATTTATCAGGATGGGAAGTAAGGAACAAGTCAAGAGTATGGGCGGAATGCCCATCAACATCCGGTATACGAGTAGGCTCATCGACAAGCTGGGTAAGATGGTTATACTCAGCAAAGATCTCGGTATACCTTCCTTCGAGTGTTGTCTGGCCAGAATATCGGAGCCAACTTGAATTGTGTACATTGAAGTCGCCCGTAATCACGACTTCAGTGTGAGGACAATGGGAAACAATTCGGGAAATTGAATCTGACAAAACATCTAACTCATCACAAGTAGACATGCTGTCAAGATTCGGACTCCTGTAAAGAAAACAGTAATGAATGATATGCTTGCGGACAGTGAATTTGAGCCACAGGAAGTTAAAGTTCGTATTAGAACAATGCCCATATTGGGGAAGGCTCTGGCAAGCAATATCATTCCTAACATAAACGACAAGACCATGGTGGGAAAAAAGTAATGGCACTAAGTTATATTCAAACAAACAAAATTCTGATAAATCAGTATTCTGTCCAACCTGTGTTTCAATTAATGCCAAAACAGCTGGCCTGTTTTGCACAGTATGGGCGTACACAGAAAAGAAATTCTTTCTTAGCCCACGAACATTTGAATATACAACACAAAAATCACTTACCATTCTGAAAAAATAAACACAAAAGATTCAACTTTGACGAAACTAATTTCAGCCGTGCAGTATAGGCCCATATTAATTCCAATTATAAACAAGCTGTCCTAGGTGTTATGCCCATAAAACAATTTGCAAACGGGAATTAATATAGACGAAAAACACGAAAGAAATATACATCAAATGCTGCTCACCAGCCAATGCAAAATCTCTTGCGATAAGCCCCACAAGAGGCCTGCATTGTTTAGAAAGCAACAGTTATGGGTGGCGCGGGTGGAGAGGGTGGGTATTGTTGGATGCTGTGCTGCGAATGCGAGCGAGGTATTTGGTGTATTTTTTTTTTCCTTTTTCTTTTAATTGGCACTGATTCTATTTATTTTTCAAGTTTAGGGCTGAATTTAGTTTATGGCTTTAGATTTATTGCACTATTTATGGTAGGTATGTAAATTTGGTTTGGTTTATCTTTTTTTTTTTATTATTATTTTTGTGGGTGACACACGCGCACAGAAACAACGCGACCGCACACGACGAGCACTTGATCGACACTCAAGTAGTAGTAGTAGTAGTAGAATGTTTTATTCAAATATCATTTCTTATAATAATACATAGATTTTATACCAATTCACTTATTTTAATAAATTATTTTTAAATTACAATATGAGATATTTAATTTATTTTAAAACAACTTTACAACATTGACTTTCGTCGTCTGTCGCGATCTTTCGCCGATATTTTTACAAACTCTTGTTTTCGTTTCATGATTATTTATATGTAGGTATATATAGGTTTTTTTTTTTTTTTTTTTTTTTTTTTTTTTTTATTAATAATTAAACTCGTCGATTAAATTTTGTCGATATTTGAGGGCTGTTTCCAGATATTTGATAAGACATAACCAATCCCTTTCTCCATCCAATAGACTGACCATGGTGTTTTCGTCTAGTGTCGCGGTTCCGAAGCAATCTCTGCGAATCCCCCTTAGTATTGGACAAAATCCCATAAAATGCATGTATGATTCTGATTCATTCATGTTGCAAAGTGAACAGTTCATATTTTCTTGTCGTGTTCTTGTTGTTCCATTTAGCTTTACGAGTCCTAACCTTGCTTTAAAGATCCATCTTATTGCAGGGGTTTTTAGATTATCGCCGACATAGCTCCTGCCAACTTCATAGCTAAGCTGATGGTACAGTCCATGTGACCTTGTCAGATTCGCTCTTTGAAGTGCTTCTTGGAGGTCTTCGGCAACAATTTTCTGCGTTTCGTTGTCCACAAAAATGTGGAATAGGTTCCTGTTTGTCACCAGTTCTTCTGGGTTAGGCGAGTTTTGCCACGCTTCAAACCAGTAAATTTGTTTTTCCATTACACTCCTAGCCAGTATTTTTGGTAGTCTGTTGTCTTCATAGCAATTGAAGACTTTTTCTATGTAGTTCAAATGGCACCGCATCGTATATTCGAGAATAGGCTTCATTTGGCATTCCAACGTAAGCGCATAGTTTGGAGTTATTCTTGGTAGACCGAGCACTTTTTTAAAAAAATATCTTTGTAACTTCTCCACTTCTTCATATTTTGTATGTCCCCAGACCTGTGCTCCATATGTTACGATAGCCCTGGTGACCGCGTTGAAGAGTTCTATCTTTGCGCAGAGTCTTACATCCTTGTTGGCAATAAAGTTTGACCATGTTAAGTTTAAACTTTGTCTGGCCAGCTTTGTCCTCTCTTTAAAATGTTCGGTCAAACTCAAACCAGGGGTCATCCATACACCAAGGTATTTATATTTTGTTACAATTTCTATCTGTTCGTTATTGAGCTTCCATTGTTCCTGTGCACTTAGTCGCCCTCCTCTTTTTCTAAATACAACAATTTTTGATTTTTCAAGGTTGATTGTCAGGTTCCAGCGTCTACAGTACTCAGCAATCTTGTCTATCATTCCCTGAAGAACGATTGCCTTATCCGCCATGACAACAATATCGTCTGCGTACATGAGTAAACGTATCAGTGTTCCATTCAAATCAATCCCGCCACCAATATACTCGTGCAAATCGTTAATGTATAGGGCAAAGAAAAGCGGGCTAAGAAGGCATCCCTGCTTTACACCCATTGATGTTTTGAACCACTCCGAGAGTTTTTCTCCATCCCAAACAGCTGACTCAGTGTCTTCATAGAGGTCTCTGATGACTTTTAAAACTTTTTCTGATATTCCAGACTTGTTTAGCTTATACATAAGAGCATTGCGGTCAATGAGATCAAAAGCAGCCTTAAAATCTATAAAGAAGCAGTACACTTTCTTTTTTTCATGCATTTTTAGTTTTATTATGTTGAATAAATTGAAAAGATTATCTGCAGTACTATATCCTTCTCGAAAGCCGGCTTGGTATTCGTTTAAAATTCTATATTCTTTTTCCCATCTCTGAAGCCTTGCCAATAGAACACCAGCGAATGTTTTAGCCACACAATCCATAAAGGATATTCCTCTGTAGTTTTCGGCCAAATTACAGTCTCCTTTTTTGTGAATGGGAAATATCAATGATTTTTTAAAGTTTGGTTCTACTTTTCCAGATGAAAGCATACGGTTGAAGGCTTTTTTTAGAATGTCTATAGCTGCATCCGGCGCATTTGTGATAAACTCATAAGGTACTCTGTCCTGTCCTGGTGCTTTATTTGTCTTAGTGTTATTCAGAAAGTCACGTATCTCTGAGTTTGTGATATCTCCATCTAGTAATGGAATACTTGTGCATGGCGTTATGTTTTCAACTTCTACGATGCAGGTCGATGGATTTAAAAGGCCATGAAAATAGTTCTTAAAGATACCACTTGTTATGTTGTTGCCTTTCTTAAAGTTGTTAATTTTGAGCTCTTTTGCAAGTTTCCACCAATCTTGTGTGTTTCTTACCACTTTAAGTTTTTCTCCCAATGCTTCGAAGTATTCTCTTTTCTTTTTTTTTGCAGAGAGCTTTATATGTTTTGTTACATTGAAGATACATTTCTTTTGTGGTCAACGTGTGGTTGCGTCGCAGTTTTCTTAACCAAAAGAAAGATTTTTCCCGAGCATGTTCGCAAGCTTCGTCGTACCATTTTTCCTTTCCAACAGCTCTCTGGGTGTACCTCTGATTCCCAGTGACAGTTTTTATAGCATCAGTAAGGTTTTGGGTAGTCCATTCTGTTTGTTCTGAAGCGTTGATATATTCGACTAACCTTTGAGTATAGTTATTTTTGAGTATATTGGTCCATCTTAGTTTGGGGAGTAGTTTCATCTCTACAGATTGTTCATCATTTGTATTTAGCTCCAGCGTTAGTACTATGGGCATATGGTCCGAGTGGATCTGGTCTTCTACTCTGAAACTCTCCACGTACTGGAGCACATTGTAAGATACGCAACACAGGTCGATCGTAGATGATCCAACTCTTTCCATGAAAGTAAATCTGCCGTCCGTATCGCCTCTTGTCCGGCCATTTAGAATCGTCATTCCAAAATCATCACATAACTCTAAAAACCTTCTACCTTTACCATTTACAACCTTGTCCTTTGATTTTCTTTCGTTTGATATCTGGCTGTTAAGAGCTGTAATTTCATTTGGTATCACTTGATTTTCCCCTATCCTGGCATTGAAATCCCCTATAGTAACAAATTGACGGATATTTCCCTCTTGAAGGGAGCTACTAAGGCTTTGGAAGTCCTCTTCCCATTTGTTACAATTCAGGTATATCGGAATGATGTAGAGCTCAGATCCTCTTTCGGCTATACAAACTAGATCTCTTTCCATTTTTTTCACGAAGCTTGCTTTGAAGCTAACACATGATTTTATCCCATAAACTGCCCCTCCACTTGCCCTTCCAAAACGTGAACTTTTTACTGCAGGTATCCACAGAAGATTAAAACCCTTGAAAAATTTTGCATATCTTTCGAAACTCTCTGTTAAAAATGTTTCAAATAAAAAGAAAATTTCATGGTTAAAAATATGTTTGAAGAAATTGGAATATAATGTTTTATTGCCTAGGCCGTGTACATTATAGGAAATAATTTTAATTGGATTTTTGACTTCATTTACATTTTTACTTATTCTAAAATCGCGACAGACTTCTAACTGCTAGTTATTAATTAAATTGAAATTTATGTTCGAAAGATCTTTTTGATATATTTCTTCCAACACCTCCTTTGCTGCTCTTTCCCCGCATCTCAATTCTCCTTTCACTATTTTGAAGATGTTGCTTTCTATTTCGAGGTAATTGCCTTTGAACTTAATTACCTTAGCCCGGTTGATCTTTTTCATATCACTTCTAATTCGGAGAAGACAATTTTGATGGTGGCGTTCAGTTTTCGTTAAATCTCGTTTTATGCCATAAGATGTATTTGCAAGTTTCGATGTGTTTCTTAAAATGTCTGCTACTATTAAGTTGTTTTGAAACTCCACTAAGTAGCTAGGTTGGTTTAATTTTCCGATTTGCATCATTCTTATTATTTCGATGTTTTCAGTGACTCCAAGGATATTTCTACACAGGTCTAGGATACTTTTTCTATCCACTTTTTGTGTTCCGAATCCGTGAAAAATTAGATTGTTTCTTCTCATATGTTTGTCAAATTGTTCATTTTTCTTTTCACTTTCGGTTTTGAATTCTTTGAGAGCTTTTATTTCCTCTTTTAAGGCATGATTTTGTGTTTTTAATAGTTGTATATCCGTTGCATTAGTTTCTACTTTATTTAACGTTACTAACATTTCCTCTTTAAGCATTTTCCGGAATTCAACCATCATTTCACTCCATGTTGTTGTTTCGACCATTGTGCTGTTAAGGGAATTATTACACTCTTCGTCAGTCATTTTCGTTATTTGAATTTTTTTGCTGCACGGTTGTAAAGGATCCGGTGAGTTTTGTCCTCTTACACGTTTTTTATTTGCTCCCTGCTCCAGTTTGAATAAGGTCGTTAAAACACCTAAAAGTATGTTTCGACAAAATCTCCTTTGGCTGAGAAAACTCTATTAAGCGAAGAATAGTGTGTTCAGTTAGGAGTAAACCTGACAGCCAATACAACAACCACCTCTGTTAATGTAAAGAGATGTGAGTATTGTTAGAGTAGTTGAAGAAAATGTCCTAGATGTCGCTGCAAATGGTAAGACTAACTATGCTGTCGTTGTGTATAACAGTCGTAATAATTATTGAAGTTTTTTTTGGGTTGAAATATATGATGATCATAACAGTTTGACAGTTGTAAGGATGTTATTGTTAATGGACCTTTCTTTGGGTTTGTTTACAACTAAGGTTCAAAGTCCAAATAAGATGTAGGGTTTTTGGGATAAATTACTCGTAATTGTCGATCAAAATTCCAACTTCGTTGGGCTAAAAAACACTGCCACTTCTTTTATGGAATGTTCACGTACCTGTTTACTAATTGGTTGAACAATAAGTTTGTTTTTCTGCTTTGATGCAGTTTCAATGATATGGAGCACTGCTGTCGCGCCGCGCCGCCGCTGCTGCTGTGGTCGATTCCAGAGGATTGTTTTTTTTTTGTTTTTTTTTTTTTTTTTTTTTTTGGGTGTGGGAATTGATCTTCTTGTTATTATCGCCCAAAGCACAGGGTTTAAATATCGGATTAAAACTATTTTAGAGTTTTTATATCTTTTAATTTAATTAAAAACAAATTTTTTTCTCGGAGCTGAATTTCTTTTCCTTTGACAGTACAAGAGTTGCCACTTTGGTGATCGACACTCAATGACCCAACTCAATCTCCTCCCTCATTTTGTTGATATAAACTTTCCTTATTTCCAGATGTTTTTCCAGTCGCTTTCTAAATAGAAAAAACGTCTCAACGCTATTTCTCTGGAGTTGCCTAGCTCTTTGATTTCTGGTTTTATTGGTATCCTTACAATGAACCTTCCTGATTCGTCTCTCCTATGCGTTTCTCTGAAATGCTTTTCTACTAATACTTCCTCTTCCGAATATTTACTCCCTGTTCTTATTTGGTCTTGTTGCCATAATCCCTCCAATAGTTTATCCAACTGATCTTCTTCCTTGTATTGAATATGTGAGACTGGCTAACCTGTTGTCTCATGTCCGTCCTCTCCTTGCGCTCGAAATACAATAATGCCTAGTGTTGTTTCCATTAATGCCACCGATATTTCTTTGGATCACTGGCGTGACTATTTTTGCAAAAAAAATCCGATTCCAAATAACACGTATGTAACGCCAGGGTTGCAAAATTTCGGATCGGAAAATGGAAGGCCATTGGTTGGAATTTGCATCCTTACTGAATCTAAAGTCCCTGATGGCATTATTGGTCTCCATTTGTTTTCTTCTGGAAGAATCCAGAATATTTCTTGCATATACTCTTCTTTCCTTGATTCATACCATGGTAGCACAATTGCTTTTTTCCATTGCTTTATAGTGAACGGTTCTCCATATATACCTACCGCTCTTTGTATTGTAGAGAAAACTGGCAATTTGTGCTCCCGCACTAAACTATGACTTACCACATTTGGTTGTGACCCTGTATCGAGAAATCCTGTTATAGGTCCGATATTATAATTTTCCCCCACTAGCCTTACCAAAATAGTTGGCATAAAAGAATGTTTCCTACTGAAAGTAAATTGAAAATCAGGGTATATGATGAAGTTTTAAATTTATTTTTATTTATTTTCTCAATTTTTTGTTTTTTAAATGTTTTTGGGTCTCCTGCTTGGTCCTCCAGCTTCCGTTTTCTTAGCCCTTCGTGGTCTAGTCATTGGATCTTTCCTCTTGGTGTAGTGGTATTCCGGACAGATGTCCTTAATGCAAAAATTCTTGGTTCATCCTGCTTCAATAGGGCACAATACACTATTGTGCCTTGAATCCAGTTTGCATGGTAAACTCCTGCACTGTATGGCTTGACATGCATCTTTATTATGACCTTTGCTTAGGCAGTTGGGGCGTAACCTCCTTTGGAATACAAATTTCTTCCTAGCTGATAGGTTAAGAGCTTAAGAATCCGGGCAATGAAATATTGCATGGGTCTCCTGACCGCATGCCTCACATGGTGTTCTTCCTGTCTGTGTCATAACACCTGGACGTGTTGAAAATGGTACTCCCGTTCTCCTGAAGGCTCCTTGCCATCCGGATGCTCTTGCTGGTTGTGCTCCTGCCACATTTACCACTCTGACACCCTTAAGCGATCCTGCTTGCTTATCCAGGAAGTTAAGCATTTCCGAGGTTTTGAGGGTCTCCGAAGAGCGTTGAAATTTTTTATTGCCTCCTGGTATCTGGGTCCAACCTCTCATGAAGTGCAAATATAAGCACCATATCCCAGTGTTCAAACGGTAGTTCTAACGCTTTTAGCTGCCTTATGGCCTCATAAGTGTCGTTGGACATTTTTGGAAAGTCCTTTGTTGTAGGCCTACCAACCAAATACGGTAAGGTGTAAAACTTCTTTAGCTGATCCTTCGCAATATGGTATGGTTTATTGTAGAGGTTGTTCAGGCGCTCCCATGCCTCCTGGTACCTTCCTTCTACCAGATTGGTCTGTCCTAGAGCTTTCTTGGCGTCTCCTGACAGCGAGTTCCTGAGATAGGAATACTTGTACGCCGTTGATATTTCCGGGTTATAGTGAATAACTGCCTTGAATCTTTTCCGGAAACTCAACCAATCCGTTAAGACTCCACCGAATTTCCCCCATGTATGTTTCATATCATGTTGTTGTATGGGGAGGGTAAGGCTTACATTTAATAAGGGTGTAGTTCCCTGTTCCCCGTCTCCATTGTGGCTCCTGCCTCCTGATGGTCATCCTTCGCCGTCCTTCTGAGGTTTTGACGCAAAATCTCAGCTGTTTCGTAGTACTCGGCTTCCATTATTTCCATGCTTTTCTCCAACTCAGTTAAGGTTTCCTCCTCGGCTATCTCCACCAGGGTCAAAAATTGCTCATTAGCTTTCTCCCATTGTTGTATTAGCCAGTCGCTACGTAGCAGAAGAACATCGTGGGATGCTGTCGTTATATCCGGTGAATTGGCATAACTCGCCAATCGCGTTATTGTCTTCCTCGTTGCTTGAAATAGCCTATTTTCTTCCTCCTGGGATTGCTTTTTTCCTTTTCCTGGGTTTTGCTTTGATTTTCCTGGGTGGTTTGGTCCTGCTGCTGAACGAGTAAAAAAGAATAAAACCCAGCATTATTATTTATGTCCTATACTTAGTATCAATCCTTGTAGTTAAGTAGAATTTATTTCTATTTCCCCCTAATGTAACAGCTGTATCCAAACATAAACTAACTTCAAAATATATTGCTACCACATATTCATATTTGTAGCTCCTGTACCAAAAAATATAAAAATATATGTACATCCTGTATCATATATTGAAATCTGTACATCCTGTAAAAAAATATAAAAATATATGTACATATTGAAATCTGTACATCCTATACAAAAATATAAAAATGTATGTACTGTACATCCTGTATCATATTGTAACGAAAGCGAAGCTAGGGCGAACGTGTGGAAAGGAAATAGAATAAACAATGAATATTAATGCAAAAATGGTTCCCGAGAGGGTTAATTTATTTGTTTTGTTTTTGTTTGTTTTAGCTTAAGATTTTAAGTTTTAATTAAATTTGCTTTGCACTCGCTTAATGTTCTTCAGAAGAAAGCTGGAGTTAATTCAGCCTCTACCATAAATACAGCGCCTTTATATAGGACTTTGGATGTTTTCCAGGCGCCTTCCACTCTCCTCTTTCAGATCATTAGAAACTTCCATTAGACAACATCTATTCCGCCATTTTCCTGATGTTCGCCACTAAAATGATTTTTTGTGTGTTGCATGTGATCATTTAGCTTTTAATTTTATCGTAATCTACGTAAAATTCCCTTTCAAATGATGTGCCATATGTCTACGTGCGGCCAAACATCGAATTTGGATTAATTGCACCGGTAAATATTTTAATAAAATTGATTAAACAAATGCCCATACCAGTACTTCTTAACGGTGCCATTTCTTGACTTCCTCTACCAGCTGTTCAGGTTCTGAATTCTGCTCAAATTCAAATGACACTTCAGCCTCATCTGTCAGTTTCCAGAATTTCCACATGTGAGTGCTGGATGAAGGATGACAAGTGTTTCACAGGGCAACATTTTTGGAGTTCCAAAAACTGTGGCTTGAGAAAGCGATGGAAACGACGGTGGTGGTGATGAAGGCGATGGACGGACGGTGGGGCTTGGAGGTGCTGCTCTGGTGTGTACAACACCAGAAGCACCATGCGACCAAAAATAGAAGGCGATGGCAATGACGGTGGTAGTGGGTGGTGATGAAAGCGAAGCACGGGTGGTGGGGCTCATCAGGTAAGTTCATCACATTGCCCCCTCCTTAAGGCTCTGAGCACCTGCTGAGTCTAATTCGGGGTTTGAATGGAGCCAGTCGATCGATATGAACTACTCGTGTTGTACGGCTTCCCTTACACTGAATGCGGTAAACTAGGTCGGATAGTCGTTCCATAACTCGTACTGGGCCTTCCCAGTCACTTTGTAATTTGGGTGAAATTCCCTTTTTCCGTTTTGGGTTGTGGAACCAAGCCTCATCACCTGGAAGAAAATTAATGGAATGTTTCTTAATGTCATACCATGTTTTCATGGAATCGGCTGCCAACTGGAAGTTGTCACGAGCAACATGGTGAACTTTTTGCAGCCTTCGTCTGAGTTCCATTGCATAGAGTGGTACGTCTTGATCTGCTGCATTGGGTGCCCCAAACGCTAGGTCCGCAGGAAGCTTAACCTCTCGTCCCAGATTTAAGTAGGCAGGGGAGAATCCGGTTGACTCGTATTCCGAAGATCGGTAAGCTAGAAGTGCTGGTTGTAGGTGACGATCCCAGCCCGTCTGATGACGGTCCACGAATTTCGCGAGATAATCCAATAAGGTTCTCGTTCTATTGAATCTTTCAACCATCTGATTGCGGATGCAAGGGTGCTGTACGAGTCTTTTCGATACCGAGGGCCTTGAGAGTGGCTTGGAAAATCTCAGACTCAAAATTGCGGCCTTGGTCCAAATGTATAACCTGTGGCACTCCAAAACGAGAGAATACGTGGTCTACCAAGGGCCCAAGGATTGTCTCAGCTGTTTGGTTGGGTAGAGCGAAGCATTCTGGCCATTTTGTGAAGTAGTCCATTACCACGGCGATGTATCGATTTCCATCAACAGTGCGTGGAAGTGGGCCGAGGATATCAATAGCTATTCGTTCGAATGGACATCCTGGTCGACTGGGCTGAAGAGCATAACGAGTTTTTCGCTGCGAACCCCGTCGAGCAGTACAGAGTTCGCAGGTCAAACACCACGTTTTAACGTCAACGGTTCGGCCGACCCAAAAGTAACGACTTTTTACCTTCAGTAATGTTTTCTTTTGTCCTAAATGGCCACCGCTTGGACTGTCATGCAACGATGTTAATATTGCGGGAACAACCTCCTTTGGGACAACAATAAGTTTCTTTATAAGATCTGGTGTTTCTTCCCACAAACGCACAAGGATTCCCTCCTGCAGAGAAAGTTGTTCGTAAAGAGCCCAGTAAGATTTTAGGTCTTCGTTTTGACTTGCAATTTCAGCTTTATCTGGTCGCTTGCCTTCCTTCCACTTAATCACCACAGCCAGTACGGAGTCCCTCCTCTGATCGTCTCCTAGGTTACCTGTAACGGAAGTAATGAAGGTATGCCTGGAAGATTCGTCTTCCAGCTCTTCTGCCCGTAAACAATGTTTGCAGTTACCACAAGCTCTCCGCGATAGTGCATCTGCGTTTCCATGTCGGGGTCCAGGTCGATGTTGTATGTTGAAACTATACTGTTGTAGCCGTTCTAGCCATCTTGCCATCTGTAATTCAGGATGCTTCCAATTGCACAGCCATCGTAACGAAGCATGGTCCGTCCGTAGGTTGAAGGTACGTCCGAGAAGGTAATGATGAAAATGATGGGTAGCGAGTACAACAGCTAACAGTTCCCTTCTGGTAACGCAATAGTTTTGTTCGGCGCGGTTGAGTGTTTTGCTGAAATACTCTATGACCACTTCGCGATCTCCTTGTCGTTGGCTCAGAACAGCTCCAATACCATAATTAGAAGCATCGGTAAATAGGATAAGTTTATCATTTGAAGTAGGAAATGCCAATATAGGTGCAGAGGTTAGCCTTTTCTTCAGTTCGCTAAAAGCAGAATCACACTTCGGGTTCCAAGAAAAACACCGCTTTTCTTCGGTTAGTTCTGAAAGAGGCTTCGCTATAGTTGAAAATCCTTCAATAAAGCGCCGGTAATACGAACATAGCCCCAAGAAACTGCGAACTTGTTTTTTGTTCCACGGTGCTAGCCATTGTTGAACTGCTTGTATTTTATAGGAATCGGTTACTAGACCATTTTCGCAGACCACAATGTCCTAAGTAATTAACAATTTTACACAGGAAGTGATATTTGGCAGGGTTCAGCTTTAAATTGGCAGTTCTAAGACGCTGGAAAATCTCTTCAAGAATTAGAAGATGCTCATCGAAGGTACGAGCATAGGCAATAATATCGTCCAAGTAGATAATTACAGTTCACCAAGACATTCCCTGAAATACTTTATCCATGAGACGTTCGAACGTAGCAGGTGCATTGCAGAGCCCAAAAGGGATCACGTTTACCTGCCACAACCCATCGCCTGTAGAAAAAGCTGTCTTCTCCTTATTTCTTACCTCCATCTCTACTTGCCAATAACCACTTTGCAGATCCATCGTCGAAAACCACTTCGATCCAGCCAAAGTTGGAAAAATATCGTCCATTCGGGGTAGCGGATATGAGTCCTTCTTTGTCTTCTCATTCAAAAGCCGGTAGTCAACACAAAAACTGTGAGATCCATCCTTTTGCGTACCAAAACGATAGGCGATGCCCAGGGGCTTTTAGAAGGTTCTATGATTTTTCGGTCATTCATGTCTCGAACTAGATCAGTCACTTCCTCTCGTTCTGCCAGCGGAATTCTTCTAGCTGGTACTTTTATGGGTCTCGTTGTTCCAGTCTCAATCACGTGTTTTGTTAAACCAGTTCGTCCTTGGTCCTGGGGTCCAGAAGAGAAGACGTCGTGGTAACAATAAAGCAAGTCCTTATTACGAGTTATCTGTTCCTGGGTGAGGTCCTCCGGAATGGATTCCAATAAGCTCTGAAGATGTGTGGTGTTTGAATTTGTGACCATCGAGGAAACGCAGGACTCGGCTGAACACTCCCGGCCGATTACTGAATCTTTTGGTATGGTCAATTCTTCTTCACCCATATTAATCATCCTTACCATCAGATGAGACTGGGTGCCATCGACGAAAGTACGAGCCAAAAAAATACCCTTAGGTAATCCATTCTGATCGCATGGTTCAAGCAAAGCTGTAGTCGCTTCAAGGTCCAAGGGTCGCGGCATCGAAAATACTATTTCCGAGCGAGCTGGGAGGACTTCTGGGATTCTTGTCACAAGAAGGATATTCAGGGCTTTGGCTGGAAGTAGAAGCGGAAGTTTTCTTCCCTAAACTTTCAAGGAAAGCTCCGCAAAATCCAAGCTACAAAGGTTTTCTTGAAGAAAATCAACACCCAAAATTGTTGGTACCTCTTGGCTCACGACAACGAACTTTTGATGATATTCCTTTTTCTCAAATACCAATAAAACTTCTTCCATACCGAGTGACAATAGAGTTCCTCCAGAAATCCCTTCTATTCGAATTGAGCGTCCAAATGGTTTAACTGTCTTTGGAAGGTGCTTCTTACTAATTATGGAGACATCTGCGCCAGAGTCGACGAGGAAACGGTGTTTCTTCTTGTCAATATAGCCTTCCAGCGACAGACCCGCTCCGTTGGCAACTCCGGCAAATACAGAATCTGATTTAAGAACTGAAGATATTGTAAGGTTTGGTTTGGGGAAAGTTTGGGGAGTGGAAGCGGATTTGCTGGTTTCTGCTGGTGTTCGCCCCTTTACACCGGCAGATTTTAGTTTTCCGCCTCTTGATATGGAGTTGAGGCTGTCCCTTCTGGGACTCGACCTCGCCTGTTATCGTTTCGTCTACCCGACGGCGATGAGGTTGTGGCAAAGACTCTCCGATTACCTCGGTGTTCGAAGCGTGACGTCATTTCTTGTGCGGTGCGTAAGGCTTCCTGAAGATTGCGAGGACGTCCAACCGCCACGAGGTTCTGGACTTGTTCATCTCTGATCCCATCGATGAACTGGTTGAGGACTATTTCCTCCACTACTTTTTCTGCTCCACCTGGAAAAGCAGTCGTTGCAAGGCGCTGCAGATGAATAGCAAACTCAGCCATTGATTCTTTAGGGCGTTGATGTCGGTTTCGAAGGAGCGTATAGCTGGTTTGGCCATCCAGACTAAAACGCTGTCGAAGAAGCCCTCGTAAAACCTCGAATAATAGTGGTTGACCCCGTGGCATGGCGCTTAGGACGGACAGAGCTTCTCCTCGGAGTTGCATTGCCAAGGCATGGGCTTTCTCAGTATCGGTCCACCCATTAAAGTTAGCAACAATCTCAAACTGCGTTTCATAGTCTGTCCATGAGACTGTTCCGTCATATGGCTGGACTAGACTTGGATTGAAGAAATGGCTGCTAGATGGGGTCGATTGAGTTGAGAACCCGGCTAAGGGTTGAACTGGATACTTTCCGCTTTTTGCTTTAGGCAGTAAAGTGGGAAATCCGGTTGGATCTTGTTGGCTTGGTGCTGTTGGGCGTGAACAAAATATTCCTGTTGGCGTTTTTTGGCTATCGGCAGCATTTCCAGAATCCATAGGTGAAGGATGAACAGCCGAAAAGAGCATGCTTGGTTCCATCGACGGAGATGGCGGGTGTTCCTCCAATTGGTGTTGTAGAAACTGCCTTTGAACCAATTCAGACGGAAATCGCCAAAGCGAGCAGTTCGGTAGGTATCTCTTGGAGAAACGGGTTGGTAGATGAGAAACGTTGGGGAGAAAAATGGGAAGGCACTGCTGCTGCAAAAGCCCTGTTGCTCACGGTCTTCTCCAGGTCTTCCAACTTTTTCTCCATTGTCGTTTGGCAAACGGCCATCTCAGCTTTCCACTGCGCAATTTGAGCTTCCCAGAATACGGACTGGCGGGTTGCTTGCTCTTGAAAAAGCTTCCTCATCTCTTCAACGTTCATTGTTGCTTTCGTTCGCTTTCTTGGTACGAGCTATCAAAATCTTATTGAATATACCCCACATCTAACACCAGTGTAACAAAAGCGAAGCTAGGGCGAACGTGTGGAAAGAAAATAGAATAAAACATGAATATTAATTCAAAAATGGTTCCCGAGAGGGTTAATTTATTTGTTTTGTTTTTGTTTGTTTTAGCTTAAGATTTTAAGTTTTAATTAAATTTGCTTTGCACTCGCTTAATGTTCTTTAGAAGAAAGCTGGAGTGAATTCAGCCTCTACCATAAATACAGCGCCTTTATATAGGGCTTTGGATGTTTTCCAGGCGCCTTCCACTCTCCTCTGTCAGATCATTGGAAACTTCCATTAGACTAAATCTATTCCGCCATTTTCCTGATGTTTGCCACAAAAATGTTTTTTTTGTGTGTTGCATGTCATCATTTAGCTTTTAATTTTATCGTAATCTACGTAAAATTCCCTTTCAAATGATGTGCCATATGTCTACGTGCGGCCAAACATCGAATTTGGATTAATTGCACCGGTAAATATTTTAATCAAATTGATTAAACAAATGCCCAAACCAGTACTTCTTAACGGTGCCATTTCTTGACTTCCTCTACCAGCTGTTCAGGTTCTAAATTCTGCTCAAATTCAAATGACACTTTAGCCTCATCTGTCAGTTTCCAGAATTTTCACATGTGAGTGCTGGATGAAGGATGACAAGTGTTTGACAGGGCAACATTTTTGGAGTTCCAAAAACTGTGGCTTGAGAAGGCGATGGAAACGACGGTGGTGGTGATGAAGGTGATGGACGGACGGTGGGGCTTGGAGGTGCTGCTCTGGTGTGTACAACACCAGGAGCACCATGCGACCAAAAATAGAAGCCGATGGCAACGACGGTGGTAGTGGGTGGTGATGAAAGCGATGCACGGGTGGTGGGGCTCATCAGGTAAGTTCATCACAAAAATATAAAAATGTATGTATGTAGTACATCCTGTACAAAAAATATAAAAATATATGTACATCCTGTATCATATATTGAAATCTGTACATCCTGTAAAAAAAATATAAAAATATATGTTCATCCTGTATCATATATTGAAATCTGTACATCCTATACAAAAATATAAAAATGTATGTACATCCTGTACAAAAAATATAAAAATATATGTACATCCTGTATCATATATTGAAATCTGTACATCCTGTAAAAAAATATAAAAATATGTGTACATCCTGCATCATATATTGAAATCTGTACATCCTGTACAAAAAATATAAAAATATATGTACATCCTGTATCATAATATTGAAATCTGTACATCCTGTACAAAAAATATATGTATATCCTGTACAAAAATATAAAAATATATCTTCATCCTGTATCATATATTGAAATCTGTACATCCTGTACAAAAATATAAAAATATATGTACATTCTGTACAAAAAATATAAAAATATATGTACATCCTGTACTTATATTGAAATCTGTACATCCTGTACAAAAATATAAAAATTTATGTGCCAATGTACATCCTGTACAAAAAATATAAAAATATATGTTCTGAATGCACAAACCTACTTTTCCAACACCATCCACAACACTCACTGCACATTCTGTTTAATCTCACACAATGCTCTAACCTCGCTATGAGGGGAAAAAAAATTGTTTACTATATACGTAGAATTTATTCTACCTACCTTTTCTTGTTTTCTCCGCCATTCTTGTTGTGTTTATTCCTGTTTTTAAATCCTTTAGTTTGTATATTTATATTCCGACTTCTGTTTCGATACTTTAATTCTTTTTGAACTAATTTAATTAAGTAAAAAAAAATTTTCCTTTTTCACGTATGTTTTGCCCATACCGACTCTGACAACATTTTTTCTAAACTAAACTCCACTGAGGGAAAGAAATTCGCTGCAGCTTGTGGTATTTCCTATACAACGATCGTCGCCGCTGTCGTTCGATTCTTTCTCTTTACCCCATTTGTACAATGAGTGTGTTGGTGGTGGTGTGTTGTATCTTGTGGTCTCTGGCTAGTCTCGGTTAACTAATTTAATGTGAATATTTTTCGTTGTTCTACACATCAACACAGACACAATTCGCCGCGTCGTAAATGCAGAGCACGAACACTCGCTTGAGTAAATCTTTCTGTTCTATGATTGTATGTTTTGACATTATATTCAATCCCCTAGGTGCGACGCAAATGCGATGTACAGTTGGCTTCATTGAACGAAACGCAAAAAAAACCAGAAAAATGACCCCTATGTGCGGTTGTAAAGCGCACACATGGAAAATTTTAACGCAACGAGACAAAAATTGAAAACATGCCCAATCTGTGCGGTTGTAAGTCGCACAGATGGAAAATTTTAACAAAACGAGACAAAAATTGAAAATATGCCCAATCTGTGCGGTTGTATGTCGCACAGATGGACAAATTTAAAAACGAAAAAAATGAAAAGATGGCCAATCTGTGCGGTTGTAAGTCGCACTGATGGACATATTTAACGCAACGCAAACAAACAAACAAAAATTAAAAATATGACCAATCTGTGCGGTTGTAAGGCGCACAGATCGACATATCTGAATATATATTTATTTAATCGGGTATATTATTATTTAATCAAATACATTTGTAAATCCAAATTAGTCGAACTGTATATTTGTATGATGTACAGCCGACCATGATACCTTTATATTCTCCTGGTACACTCCTGTGCCCGTATCCCTTTTCCTCCTGGACTCCTGTGGTGCACATATGTGGACGGCTTCAGTCTCCTTGGCTCCTGCGTCGCATGGCCGATCCCTCTACCGCATGTACATTTCACTAGCGTGTGGTTCCGTAACCATAGGTCGCTTTGATTTTTTTAGGGTTCCGTACCCAAAGGGTGAAAACGGAACCCTATTACTGAGACTTCGCTGTCCGTCTGTCCGTCTGTCCGTCCTTCACAAGGCTGTATCTCATGAACCGTAAAAGTTAGACACTTGAAATTTGGACAGATGATGTATTATTGTGTTCCCTATAACAACAAATACTAAAAACTAAATAAAATAAAATATTTGTTGGGGCTCCCATACAACAAACATAATTTTTTGCTCGTTTTTGCTATGTTTGTCCGTCCATCACCAGGTTGTCTCTTTTCTTCTTTAGTAATTTCTTGAAGTCTGGAATTTACAAATATATCTGTCTCTGTTAGTTCTTCATTTTGCTGATTTGCGACTTTTCCTTCACTCACACAAACAGCTTTACCTACATGTAAATTCCAGAAATTCTTTTAGAAGAAAAGAGGCAACCTATGTATTCTTTTAAAGCTAAGTTTTCTTCTATTCGTGTTCGAATTCGAATTCGAATAGAAAACAAAATAGAAAAAAAAAACAAATGTCAAACCAAAATCAACAAGTCTGAATTAGATTGTCTCATAAAATAATATAAAATCAGGATTAATTGTTTTCAAACGTAAGTTCTTCTTTATTTTATTGTCATTAGAGGTGATTTGAGTGATTTCTAGAAATAGTAAAAAAAAAACATGCTGAGAAAAAAAAATTACTGAAATTTCTCAGTGAAATATTTGAGCAGGATTGGCAAAAGACATCTTGGTGACAGTTTGCTTAGGAAAGATCGCGCCAAAACTGTTCTCGTTTGTGTGAGTGAGAAACAGCTTTAGCTACATATAAATTCCAGAAATCCTTTTAGGAGAAAAGAGCCAACCTGTGTATGCTTTTAAAGCTCAGTTTTCTTCTATTCGTGTTCCAATTCTAATTCGAATAGAAAACAAAATAAGAAAAAAAAAACGAATGTCAAATAAAGAACAAGAAGTCGGTATTAGATTTTCTTACCGACCAAATTTTAAAATCTTAAAAATAAATATAAATAATAATAACTTCTTATTAAAAAAAATTCTATATAATTGGCTTCTTGCTGCTTCTTCTTCTGCTGCTAATACTGAATCACTGAATTAATTATGAATTATTAAAACAACGGTTAATCCTAAAATATTAAATTAAACTTACAAAAGAAGTACTGGGAGGTCTCGATCCGATTTTAAAGAAGTTATTATTCATTTATACATACATACATATTTATTTTTGAGACGTTAAAAATTAATTGCAAATTTAATACTGACTTCTTGTTCTTTTTTTGACATTCGTTTTCTTTTCTATTTTGTTTTCCATTCGAATTCTAATTCGAACACGAATAAAAGAAAACTGAGATTTAAAAGCATACATAGGTTGGCTTTTTTCTTCTTTGTGGATTTCTGGAATTCTTGAATTTACATGCATAGCTGTCTCTGTTTCTTCTTCTTTTTGCTGATTTGCCAGTTTCTTTCACTCACACAAACAAGATCATTTTTGGCGCGATCTTTCCTAAACAAACTGTCATCAGTTCGTTGTCTTCTGCAAATCCTAATCGCCTGTTGCAATGAGAAATTTAAGCAAGTGTTTATTGAATGAAATAAATATTTAAGGGGGCTCCCATACAACAAACGTGATTTTTTTGCCGTTTTTATAGATAGTGGTACGGAACCCTTCGTGCGCGAGTCCGACTCGCACTTGCCCGTATTATTTTTAATCACTCCCGTGTATTTATATAGTTTTTTACTTATTCACGCCCGTGTATTTCGGTTTTTTTTCTTTACTACTCCCGCATATATCCATAGTTTTTTATTACTCCCGTGTATTTCCGTTCTTTTTTATTAATACTCCCGCGTATATCCATAGGTCGCTTCTTATCCCGGCTCGATTGACCATAATGTTCCGCACCATTATGATTCCGATCGAAATGAAAAACGATAAATTTTTCTGTGGGAAAATTGTATAATAAAAAAACCCACATTTACATGTCGTTTTTACTGAGTGAGAGCGACTACTCACTAATTTTAATATTATTTATCTTATAGTAAATACATATTTTAGAACAAAGAGAACCATACGTATGCCAGTGTTGCCATACGTAACACATGGAGGAAAAAAAACACAGTGCACGGCTGTGTCTCACGTACTTGTTCTGTGGGTACAATAGCACGATGTTAACAAAAAAAATTTCGACCAATAACAACTAGCCTTAGTTATATTCAATAAGCAGAGAAGTTCAAATGCTTTGTTTAAGAAGTGATTATTTTTGAGCATATTGGCAGTTAATTTTGCCCGTTGTTTAGTTATACTAAGACAACCAATTCAATTAAGTCGTTTATAAACAGATGACAGTTACTTGAATTTTAAACCGTATTGCACCCACAGAGCAAGTTCGTGCAATCGTGCATTTTATTTTAAAGCGTTTTCAGATTCATAACATTACACAACAATTTTTAAACATTATAGAATCTTCTGTTCTTTTTCAGAAACCTTTAAATTTTGGATGGCTTTCTGACAGCAACATCCTCGCCTCATCCACAGTATCCCCAAGTGCTATCGAAAATCGAATCTATAGAGCATCCCAACAAGAGCAAAACCACCAGCAACCTGTTAATTTTAGTGACAGTAACAACAAAGAACAAGAACTTTCATCAAAGACTCATCTTTCGTCGGGGAAAGTAGGCCATCTACTGCAACCAACATCTCTAACGACTGCTCAGCTCACTGGATTGAATTCAAATAACTGCCGAATAACACCCACTAGCAAGAGTATGCCAATCGATGGGGAGCACGGTCAAGCTCCACCTCAGGGATTGGTGCATTGGATGAGTGCAGTGATGACAGAACATATGACGGGTCAGGCACATCACGATCCAACGACTACAGTAGGAATGCATTACATGTGGAATGGAAATGTCGATGTAAGTATAATTCCTTCGTCTTTTGTATGGAAACTAAACTCAAGACACCAACTAGGTAGTATTTTGATACTTTTTTGTTTGCTTACTCAAGAAATTACTTTGAGCATAAGTATTGGTAGTCAGCGCACCCACATAATAAGCCTTACCTTTTCTTTACCATTTTGATCTGCAGACATTCAAGATCAATGTTCATCGACACCTCCTTTCCCTCCCTAAATTCCTATCGCTCGCGCTGTGACTTATCATTAAAAGGGCTATAGCAAACCCCTTGAGCGCGTGTGCATTATATATATAAAAAAAAAAAAAAAAACCCATGTAAATGAGTAAAAATTGTTCCGTGACAAAAAGTATCAAATATACAACAAGCCATAGGTTCCCTATTTAAAGCACTCCAATCGCGCGCGCGATTTGATCGCATGATGTACTGCTTGAACATATTTGTTTTGGTGATATTTGGTTGAATTCATATTGCAGCAAATGTAATCCAAAAAGGGAATATAAAATTCTTTTTAGTGCTTGTAGTGTTTATTAAAATAAAAATACATTTTCAAAATTAGTAAGTAAATAAATATTCATAAAGTCTTAAATGAAACAAAAAGAAAAACTTCATCGTTATCACTTATTAGTTAGATTCACAATAAAATAATTTTATGTCATTTTTCTGAAAACTAAATGCACATAATTTAAATGTACACGGACACTGGGGATTTGGGGATTTCTTGGGGATTTTAGCAAAAAATATTGTTTGGGTGTGGATTTCATCCATGTGCATTATGTCTTTGGGGATATTAGCTAGTTGGATTATAATTGTTGGTGATTTTAATCGATGGGGATTTTTTGTTTTTGGGGATTCTGTAGGACACCCAAAGTTTCATTGTGAAATGTAGAGTTCATTCGATTGTGCGCTCAGTTTCTAATTTTTCTTTGGCTTTAGTAATCCTTTCTGTTAAAAATTTTTTTTCAGGCCGTTAATTTTTGTTTTTTGTTTTGTTTTTTATTTATTTGTCGTCTTTAAGGCTTAATAATCTTTTCATAAACATACTTAGCCTAAGAGCTTGAGTTCCAAAGCAGAGGAGGTAGACACTTTTTCTTTAGTTTTTTTCCTATTCAGCGCGGGTATTTTATTGTGCACTCCGCCCCCCTACATTTTTCTCATCCTCATCTGCATAGCGTAACGGATACAATTATTGGCACCCCATTATATTGAACCAGCTATTGGCACCCCCTCATTCATTAACGATTTTTTCCAAAAATTATTAATCTAGCAAACCAATTCAATTTTTTTCGTGAACTGTTACTTATTCCTCACAATTGTACATCTTTTTTTAACGAGAGGATTCTTCAGTCGCTGTATGGAAGTGAAGTTGTGAGAACGTTTCAAGAAAGTGAAAAATTTGCAAAATTTTGCGTGTTCCCGCTAAGGACCTAAAATTTGGTAAGCCTTATTTAGTTATTAATATATATTTATTTTATTAAAAAGTATTGTTTTTTGATATCAGAATTTAATAAAGTATTCGTTTTTAATTACTTTTTTGTAAAATTTAATGGTAAATTTATAATAATAAGGGTGCCAATAGTTGGTTCCAATAACGGTCGGGGTCCAATTATCGCCACCCAGGTGCCAATAATTGGTTCTATGAAACTAGAACTATTGGCACTGCCAATAAATATACTTTTAAGACTGCCAATAATTATATCATATAAACGTTACTTTTTTCAGGTTTGAAAAAATGCCAAAAACAAATAAAAATTACAAAGAAAAGGATGTTCAAGCAGCTCAATTGGCCATAACTACACCTAACTATAGTGAATTAATAAAAATCTAAAAAAAATCCAATTTTCTTTAATTTCAAGTGTGTCAATAATTGTACATATTGGGGTGCCGACGATTGTGGTCGGGTGCCAATAATTGTAGTATTTGGTAAGCTTTTTTTAACTTACGGTTTTTACCACCTTTTTAAAGACAAAATACAAAGTAAAAGGAAATTTTATAAACAAAATTTTCCAAATTTCAATTTGGTATATTTAACATATTTTTAACTCTATAAACGCGAAATTTACACGCATTCGGTTTCCAAAATTCCTTAGGGGTGCCAATAATTGTATCCGTTACGCTACATTCTGTATTTTTCCAAACACTTGACCAACAACACAAATAGCAACGTATTGATATTCCTATAATCAAGCTTCTCACCATTAAATTTTACATAAGTAAGGCATCATATTATAAATCCACAAATTTGTCGTCACTAAGTCTAATCCAACAGGGTAGGGGATAACCGATCTCAATGTCCAAAGCAATTTAATGCTATGGCGAGCATTGAGGGAAATCCCAAAGTAAAGGAAATGCTGATAGCAGTGGTAGAGTTCAACATACACAATCGCATAGCAACGAGGTGATATATGAAATAACAGCAAAGCACCTTAATTTTTGGGACTAGTTCTTATATTGTAAAAGAATTGGAATTTACGAAGAGGAAATTCAAGTGGAAGTTCTTGAATTATCGAAATGGAAAAGAATGCATTTTGTTATAATTTTTACTAGTTCAAGGAAAACAAATATTATTGGGGAAATGCATATGAAATAGATAAAAAAAACTAAAGAACGTGGTCAATGTAGACAGAAAATTGTTAAAGAGAGTTATTTTCTAGGTTTAAGACAGAGAAATAATTTCATCGAAACTCGAAAGGCCGTAGCCTAGCATTGATACAGCAGGCTTTAGAAATTAATAAACGATTTAATAATTTTAAAATACAAACTTGTCGTTTTTATGTTTCTACGATTTCTCTCCCGAATCACTCTTCTCCTTAAACGCGAGGAGCACCGTAATTTTCGGGTTCTTACTGTTGTATTTGCACAATAAAAATACTTAAAATGAGTGGTCATATTATATCAGCCAATGAATTTTGTTTTTGCTGTCCTAAGAATGCCATTTCGGTTTGGGTTTTGTTATTTCTGTGGAGATAAATCGTTCAGGTTAAGTATGACAGTAGTTTAATTGCATGTTATTAACACAGTGAACTATAAATGTTGAAATAATTTCTTTTGCTTCATATTTCTCCTTGCTAGAAATGAAACAAAAATAACAATTCCTTCTCTGTCCAATTTTTTAATTTCCATATATTAATATATTCAAATAAATATAACTTCAAAGCTCTTGCGCAGGCCATTGAAAATGCTTTGGAGATGGCCACATGCAAGAAGTTTTCCAGATCCGACTGAACACCAGGGTCCAGAAAAGAGCTGAATCTCTTCAACAGCATCAAGCAGACATCGAACGCCTAGCTCATCTGGCTTACCCAACGGCGCGGCGGTTGAAGGAAATCATCAACCAATTTGCTGCTGAAGCTTTGGTCCGTGGCTTTGCTTATATCAACCTCCAGCGAGCAGAAAAAGCTTCTCAGAGCATTCATCGGGTAAAAGAAGTAAGTGTAGAGGAATGCACTTGCCCGGGGACGATTAGCCAGAGCAACCAACGAGATGGACCTCTCCGATGCGGAACTGCAACAAGACCGGACATCACCAGCGCCAGTGTCAAATGCCATTAAGAAGAAGAGTTTGTCAACATTTCGGCATTAGGAAGAATAGGCAAGGAGAGACTCACAATACACATACTGGACTTGTTTCCCAAGTCGAGACCGATGGACCCAAAATAACAATCCAGATGGTTGTAATGTCAAAATTAGGTGCTGGAGTGTCATGTTAGAGATTGTAACGATTGATACAATTTCATTTAAGGACGACTTTTGTTGTTCTGTCAATCGAGATTTAAATTTTATAATAAACTAGCTGACCCACCCGGCTTCGCTCGGTTAGACAAATCTTAGTTTCATACGGATTAAATGAATTACAATTTAAAAAATATAATTGCAGTATTTAAAAGCTGACAGGAAACACATTTTTTACTTAAAACATACATAAGTGTCGTTAAGAAATATTTATTTTTTGTGCATTCGTCTTGAAAAAAAAAGTTAAAAATTCTGTCCGTCTGTATGTCTGTCTGTCTGTCTGTATGTATAGACACCTACAGCCCAAACGGGTGGGCCGAATTGCTTCAAACTTGGTATATAGATTTTTTTAGGTATTGGAAGGTGGAAGAACAGCACACTGAGCACTGAAGCTTTCGTTAAACCTGCGAATCAAAGAAAATCCTGTTTGCAGCATTTTAAAGCAATCAGTCATGGCAAAAGTGGTGATATTAGCAAGCGGATTTCCGAAATCACTTCCCGTGATTCTGAAACCAACAGCGGCGTATGAATAAATCTCATGTCTCAAGGCATCGTTTTTTTCGGTATGTGCAAGCCATTCAATTGAGTGTAAATATGCAAGTGTTCTTTGGATTTGCCTATGGCATGCCGCCTCATCATTTGAGTTTTAAAGTTGGATTTATCATCTTAATGCTACGAAACCTTTATGCCCCGATACTGTGCAATGGAACCTAACTGATTGTGAAGAAGCTGATGAATAATGTGATAGTGGCAAGGATTTTGAAAGGAACGTTCAAAGGAGAAGAATGCCAAATTCTGCGAATTTCCTTTTCTTCAACTGATTTGTCGTGAGCTATTATAATGTGGCGTGTTTCCTAGTTGGGAAACCATCCTTACTCTTCATTTACGCTCCGGAGCAGAAAACCAATTGTTGTGTATCATGCAGCCTTAAATTCAATGCAATCATTTTTCTTACATAATTTATTAATTAATTTAACAATTTTTTAAATGAACCATTCGCATTACTCAAGAGCTTTTTGATAATTTTTTTTTTTTATTTTCGCATTTAATGCATAAATAAACAATAAGGATGGTTTACCCACTCGCCAACGTCCAACATAAAGTTGTCCATGAGAAAAAATTGGAAAAATGTTTGCCTAAATTCCCCTGCTAACAATATCAATGCACCACCAAATAAACGTTGGTTTCCTTTTAACGTTCGATTAAGGGCTTCCAATAATTTCTTGTGAACCATCGTGCACTCATCCCAAATGATTATTTTACATTGCTGTAAAACCTTTGCCATTCCAGATGTTTTTGAAATATTACATGTTTGAAATTCATTTACTTGCATGTTCAATGGCAATTTTAATGCAGAGTGACTTGTTCGACCACCGTCTAACAAAGTTTGCGCAATCCCAGACGACGCAAGCGCTAATGCTATTTTTTTTTCAGATCGAATCGTAGCTAAGAACCAGGTTCTGGTTTGAATAAATATTTCACATTCGATGTAATATTTCTTCAGTCACTTCAACCCGATGATTTGTCCAAAATCGCAGATCACAAACTTATTCCAATTTTATTTAAATTAAATTGACACATTGAAAATAAAAATAATTTTCTATAATTACGGGAAAAATACTTCATGTAAAATGCTAGATCAAAAAGAACAACGCTACCGCTTTACAGAATTTTGACCAAACTTCACAGAAACCTTTGCAGGCATCCTCAGAAGATGCTACCAAAAGATTTGTTGGCATTTTGACAGAATGCAATAAAACTGCAGTTGTGGCAAATTATTTTACCGAAGTTTGGCCGTAAACCTTCGTCGACATACTCAGAAGACCCTATAAAAAATGTTGTTATTAATATGACGAAATGCACTAAAAATGCATTTTGCGATTTGCCCTTTACCGAAATTTGACCAAATTTCACAAAAAAGACCTTCCTCAATAAGATAGCTACCTTTATAAAAAAATATGAAAAAATTCGGCCCAGCCATTCTCGAGTTTATCGAGCCCGAACATAAGGCAACTTATTTTTATATATTAGATTAATAAACCTATATAATTTATGTATAATGTAAATAATAGACCGAAAATGGTTATAAATGAAATAGAAAGAGTTCAACTTGCTGGCGTACGGAGCAATCTCAAGCGGCAGAACCTTACAACACTTAAAACTTAACTGCTTCTCTGTAGTGCTATAGTCTCTATCCAGACTATTTAAATGTCGACTGAAAACGTGTCGATATCGATATAAATGTCGACTTTTTTCCTAATAAAAAATTTATTTTTTGTTTTATTGTTCGACGGTTTAAATATTTAAATTATTTCTATTATTTATTTAATTAGTCATTAATATGACAAAATGAAGCAAATTATAGGAGTACCTAAAACTGTGGGGAGATTTCGTTCACATTTATAACTAAAAGAAGAAAATGCATAAATGATTGAAAGCTGGCTTTCCCAAAAAGTTCTTGACTCTAATTATATTGACTCAAAATTGTAAAATATCCTTAAAATATTTGAAAAAGTTAGTGTTTTGAGGATATTTCTTTAACTGGGTAGTGGCTTTTTGTAGTAGGGGCGCAGCACTAATCGGCAGTGGCAAAGTGAATGGTGCTCACATGTATGGGGCGCCGGCGGACTTTGCCACTGTTGATTAAGGTTGTAAGCAATTTTAATAGTTTTTATTATGCAAGTAGGTGACTGACTTACTGGCGCAATTAATTTAATGCTATATTATATATTTTTTCTTTATTTTACTTCTACCCACGCGCCCCTTTGTACCCTAGACACATGCCCACTTTGCCTTTAGGATAATACGCCATAACTTATATGGCAGGTACCGTTTAGTTTAAGAACAAGAATACGAATTCCAAAAACCCTTAAGGCAACTACCAAGTAAAAGTATACACTAAATACATACCTACCAAGTTTGAAGCAAATCAGCCTATCAGTTAAGGCTATAAAGGTGCGAACAGACAGACCAGACAGACGGACAGATAGAAGGACGGAGAGAATTTTCTGACTCATTTTAATGACTTCCTTATCATCGTAATGTCATGTTTGATTGTTATCACAAATGTATCTACCTTAAATCGCAAGTAAAAATGAGTATACCTATATAGGTACGTAAAAAATTTCCAAAATAAAAAAAAAAAAAAAAAAAATTGCTGAGAGAATTCAACTTTTTAACATGATCCATGATAATCTTTAAACAAGTTTTAAGTCAATCAAATTTTGAGTACCTAAAAAGAAAAAAAAAAGAAAGAGGCACAGGAAATGTAAAAAGAGGAAAGAATACATTTCGTTTTCATGTTTTTTTGTGGACGCTATCAGGAAAACGAAGAAAAAAAGCATTTTTCTGTTTTTTTTTATTGAACAAGAAAAAGAGCTTTTAAAAATATTGCTTTAAAGTGAAATTCGTTTTCATAGCCAATTATTCTCATTGGGATGAGACATCTGTATACTTTATTATCTGTGCTTATAGTAAGTCTCACTTGAATGAAACTATATATTTTGTTTTTTCTAACGCAGTGTAGTGAAAAGATTTCCTACTTGATGAGTATTAACTGTTTAACATAAAAGACAACATGAATAAAGTGTTCTTTACTTAGGCAATGGGAAATAATTTTTTGAATTCCTGACTGTGCATTAGGCGTTTTTCTTTTTTCATTAAAAAAAGAACTCGGAACAAAGTTCAAGTATATCGAGCTCGCTCTGAACGTCCTCTGAACCAATGAAACGAATTTAATATCCCATCAATTTCCCTTTTTCGTGCCATTTTGAAGAACCTACAAAAAAGTGTTGTTTTTTTTTAAATACTTAAATACCTTCGGCGGCAGTTTCAATTGTTTTTATTTCCAGCCGCTGCCGCCGCTAAAAATTTCTTTTTATCAATTGAATGGTTTGGAAACGTTTCACTTTTGAAGTTTATATTTTTCTTCAGCTTTTAGCTCAGTCTGCCCAATCTATTAACTTGCAGCCCGTGGAGCGCACTCTGAACACACTCTGAAGAAGAAAAGAAATACGTATTCTATGCTCTGAAGTCTCTGCAGCAAAAAAGACACACTTATTTTTTTGTTTGACAGCTCAGTCTCTGCTATTAACTACAAAAAAAAACCTATTGATTCTATCAAGAAGCTCTCGTGCACCTGTTATAGGCCTTGAAAACACTGATAGTGGGAAATGGCTTTTACCTCAATATGCACATAAGCTGCAACTAATAATTTAAACGCGGTTGCATTAAAAACACAATCTGCAGGAATGTCTTTTAATTAAAATGAGCGTTAAAAAACTAAACCTTTTTTCCAGTTCCTTCTTCTGTAGCCAATGTCTAAAAATAAATATGGTCCAGTTTTGGGTTTTCGGAAGTTTTGCGCTCATTAAAGGTCTTATAATCGCATAGGCGTGTTAAGACTCTTGTAATGCCCTTAGTCCAAACTGGTATAATGGTGGAAGATCCGGACACAAAATTGTGTTTAGTCTTGTGACGAAGTCACCTTTTTCAACTACCTCAACCGCCAACCACTCTTTCATTCAAATAATTAACAGCCGGTTATGTGCATTTGTTAAGATCGCGGCCATCATGCTATTTCCGCTTATTTGAATTATAACCGCCCTTTTTGAAATAGAAACCGCAGCCATATGATCATACTGCAAAAAGTGTATTCATTACACAGCAAAACCAGTTTTACATAGGAAAGTGATTTTTGTAATTACAATTCACAGTATGTTCGTGTCAATATATTTGATATAAGAGGTTGGTTGGACACACTAAAATTCGAGAAATTATCGATGGTTACATAGTGGGAATACTACTAAGAGCCAAAAGACCATTCTCCACTACCGGAAAACCAGGGGTACGTGGTGTACCAAGAGATTCCTAATATTTTGTCGCTGATACTCATAAGAGCACAGTGAATATTTCCGTCCTGCCCGTTTCTCTACCGTTTCCTTACCGTAGTATTAGTTAACTATCACTTTCTTGAAGTCGAGGTCTATCTCGTGCCTAACTAAAGCCGTACTTAGTACGTTTGATATTGCCGTACAGTGGTTACGTTCGATACTGCCGTACATTGGTTACGTTTGATACTGCCGGACATTGTTTCCGTATGTAAGTATTTGGCGAACCAGACGCGTCCGATCTCTCGGACCAGAAGACAGTGGCACATAAGTACTTGCAAACCACAACTCCGTCCACCTCCACCCCTAACATTTCGCAGTTGGACTTGCAAAACGTGGGAACCCAATCAAACCAGGCTGTCCATAAGCCTACCAGTAAAATCATCTCGCCTCCAACTATACACATTGAAGCCGGTATGCGGCCGTTATCGACAGATTTTCTACCACCCTCCGAATCAACTCATCACCGCCCAGAAAGATGGACTACCATCAACAAAGCTGAAATTATGAATACGGTACGAAAATGGGGACTGAAGTTTGATGGTGCAGGCAACCCGTTGGAGTTTCTTGAACGCATCGAAGAACTGGCTTCATGTTACGACATAGCATTGCATAATTTAGTCTGGACATTCCCCGAAATCTTTTGTGGAAACGCTTTGGAGTGGTTCTGGATAAACAAAGATGAGTTTCAGACCTATAATCAGTTCCACGCCTCGTTTCGCCGCTTCTTTCTCCCCGACCGACATATCCACAAATTGGAGGATGAGATAATGCGCAAGAAGCAAGGGCCTCGCGAAAAGGCTAAGGAATTTATCCGTTCCGCCCAGTACTTGATGAAGCAGCAGCCGCGGATGAATTTTGAGGACAACATTGACCGCATTTACGATAGTTTGAGGGCAGAGTACCAGTTTTACGTCAAACGCCGTGACTTCAAGACACTAGACGAGTAAATGGAGTTGGCTGAAGAATATGAATATATTCGCCTGGAGGATAGAGCAAACCGGCCCAATGTGCCTTTAGCCACTCCCATGCAAAGCCGTTGGACACCGCCAGAGGGGAGACTCACTCACTCCCCTCATCAAAACAGACCAGCGAACCCTTTTGCCATGCCAGACGTACCCTACGATAGATCCACACATTGCTGGAAATGCAAACAACGAGGATATAGCAAGGTCAATTGTAAGAGGCCATTTCGACTTTTTTGTTCCTACTGTGGGGAGGATGGTCGATTATCGAAAGACTGCCCATGTCATCCGTCCGTAACAGCTATGATATCGTCACATAGTTCCAGCCCTGAACTCCTGCCGTTAAACACTCCACCGATGCCAGCCGACGCCGACGTCCAGTTGTTAATTCCAACTCCAACATATCCTGAAACAAGCCCTGAACTCCTGCCGTTAACCGCTCCACCGACGCCAGCCGACGTCCAATTGTTAAGTCCAACTCCAACAGACCCTGAAACAAGGACACCTGAAAGAAACAATACTTGGATAGATCCCCGATGTTTTATTTCTGTAGAAATATCCGGCATTGCGATGAAGGCTCCCATTGACACAGGGGCAACTAAAACTTTTATTAGTCAATCCTTGCGCAATAAACTCCGTCGATTAAGGACGCCGGTTCACTACCAACGATATGCGATCCGCCTGGCAAATGGAAACCCAGTCATTACCCGCGAACACTATTTTGTAACCATGGTACAAGGGAACCATCCAGTTTCAGGGGAAGTAACTTTGCTAAAAGATCTTACTGAAGAAGCAGTTATAGGCATGGATTTCCTAGTTCGAGCCAAGTTTACCATGTCGATAGGTGGAGAGCCCCTGCTATATGAGGTCCACCCGATCGTATCACCCGGAGCAGAGAAACTTGGCATAATTGGTAGTATTGAGCTACCTGAAACCCAACAACAACGACCTAAGGAGTTTTTAAATACCGAGCTGCCTAAATATGAGACAGTTAACCCCATCTGTAATGCCGCCGTACACACTATTCGTCTAAAGAATAAAGAACCGTTGAAACAGAGGTATCACCCTCGCAATCCTGCAATGCAGCGTATTATTGACGAGAGAGTAAACAAAGTTCTGAAAACCATGATAGCAGAATATGTGAATAACAACCACCGAAATTTTGACGATTAACAACATTAACAATAGCACCCAAACATCTACCGGTTTCACTCCCGCACATCTCCATTTCGGCCCAGAATTGAGATGACCGCAGGCAAATGAAACATCATGCGCAAACCAGGCTGCTTCTTCCGAACCGAAAAACTGTGAAGTGAAAGAATGAAAGAGATGTACGAATTAGTTGCCGTCAATTTAAAGAGAGCAGCCGACACTCAAGGCAAATTTTATAATTTGCGCCATAGAGCTTGGAGACCAGCCATAGGGGAAGAAGTGTATAAGAAAAATAGAGTGTTCTCTTCTGGAGCAAAACAGTACACTGAAAAGTTAGCACCCCGCTACGAGGGACCGTACGAAGTCATTAGATTAGTCTCGCCCGTAATAGTTGTTCTCCGCTCTAAAAACCCCTTTCGCATACATACCCCCACCTTAAGAGCACACTTAAAGGACTTAAAGGCAATTAACAAAAGTGACCACGAAAGTAAAATCAGTTCAAACCACGGATCCGAAAACATTGCAGAAAAGAAAGGTCATCAGGAAGCCAAAACCCGACCAAGTGGGTGAGCCATCTGAGCGCCAGCCAACCCGTCCCAGATTTGTAACCACGCCAGTTCTGCCAGCCACAAAAACATGAAAAAAAATATGTATAAAGTTATAAAAGTCAGGTTTTGAATTACTTTTATAAATGAAATAATTGAATTAAAAAGTTTAAATTAAAAAAAAAAAAAAAAATTATACACGAGCACCCTTTTGCCGAGAAAGCTCTCGTCTACCGAAGAGAGAGGGAAGTGTGACGAAGTCACCTCTTTTAACCACTTCCTCCAAATAAAATACTTTTGACGAGAAAGCTCTCGTCCACCGAAGAGAGAGGGGAATGTTACGAAGTCACCTTTTTCAACTACCTCAACTGCCAACCACTCTTTCATTCAAATAATTAACAGCCGTTATGTGCATTTGTTAAGATCGCCGCCATCATGCTATTTCCGCTTATTTGAATTATAACCGCCCTTTTTCAAATAGAAACCGCAGCCATATGATCACACTGCAAAAAGTGTATTCATTACACAGCAAAACCAGTTTTACATAGGAAAGAGTTACATAGAGTTCAAACCTTGCAACGTTTGGACGTGTTTCTCTATCGCGCCTACTTTGTTGCTTTATTTAAGTTATAAATTAATTTCTTTCTGATTTATTTTCATTTTCCTCTTGCTTAATCTATAAATTATGGATAAGTGTACATGTACAAGTTGTGGCATTAGACTTCTTCGCGATAATTTTATTAAATGTGAAGGTCTTTGTGGCTCAATTTTTCATAATAAGTGCGCTAAACTTTGTAATGAATCTGCTAAAGCCCTGCTGGCAGATCAAAACTTACTGTGGCGCTGTTCTAACTGCATTATCATATGTGGCTCCCTTCTTCCCCTTATAGTGCAATTAAAAACAGATGTTGCCGAAATTAAATTTAAATTGTGCAATGACACTGGTCTATCAAATAGTCCTCCATCTCTACCCAAGCCAAAAAATAAAAACAATTCAAAAATAGTTCGGGATCCTAACTTAAAAAAATTGAATAGTGAAAGCAGCACAGTTAATACGGTGACACAATCAAACATGCCGCCAAAAATGCCAACTGCAACTCCTCTCACAAAATCCCAACAAACACTTGATACCGAGACAGAGAGTGACCATCGAACCACCGAAGATGCTTTAAATGCACAAACAGCTCAAACGTCATCACAACAACAAATTGAAATCGTGCGAGAGAGTGATCATCATCATACCTCCGAAGATGATAAGATTGCACCTATTCCGATTAATAATTTGTCACCACAAAAATTACAAACAATCGAAAAAGAAGGCAATGCCCCGGAGATGGTTCTAATTCTAATGAATATGCGCTAACTGAACCTACGTCCGTCATCCCAACAACAGCTTACAATTACAATCGAGGAAGAAAACGATCATCGTAACACCAACAACGATGTTCTAAATACAATCTCGTTTGACTTTGAAAGGGCGCAGGTAACACAAAAGAACAATCGGAAGTTTCGGCGAACCCCAAAAATGTTTGGTACAGCAAGTATGACTGCCAACACAAACTTGCCATCAGTTCCTAGACTCCGTTTCTTGCACCTTTCCCGTGTGGACAAATGTGTAAGCGAAAGCAATATAGTTTCGTATGCCGCAAGCAGACTTAACATTCCAGAAAATGTGCTTCAATGCAATAAACTGGTTAAAAACTTGGAATTCCAGCTCATGTCTTCAATGACGCACTAAATCCAGCTATTTGGCCTATTGGTGTTCAAATTAAAAAATTCTTCAATTACCCAAAAAACGAGGTTTCTCCTGTTCGGCAGGAGGTAGTAAAAACATAAATTGTGCTCCATCATCGTCCCTTCGTCCGACACAATTGAATGTTTATCATCAAAATGCTGGTGGTTTACGCACAAAAACAAATGAGCTTTTTATAAACTCTTCGTTGCATGAACATGATGTGATAATCTTAACTGAGACCTGGTTAAGTGCAAGCTTTCTATCGTCTGAATTATTTGATTCATCTTATGTCGTCTATCGTGTGGATCGTTCAACTGAATCTGGAATGGAACGAGGAGGTGGAGTTTTAATCGCTATACGTTCTACATTAGTTAGCCGGCAGTGCGATTTACCTTCAAAATCATTATTTTTTGAACAACTTTGTGTGTACGTTACAACTAATAGTAATGAAATTTGTTTTATTGTAAGTTATATTAGACCTAATAGTAGTTTTGAATTATATGCTCAACTTATTTCAAACATAAACTTAATAGTGAAAGGGTTGACAATTAATCAGTTTCCTTGTGTGTTAGGTGACTTCAACATCGGTAATGTAATTTAGCGTTTTCTGGTTGCAGAACAATCTCTGGTCCCATTTAATGTCACCACTGACATCGAAACTGAAGTTGTTGACTCTTTAGCCTCACTGAGTTTATTTCAAATAAATCATTCTAGAAATTTATTAAATAGAACATTAGATCTTATTTTTTGTAATAATGATATGAAATTCTTCTTATATGAATCAGACTTTCCCTTAGTAAACAATCAAATTCATCACAAGGCTGTTTATGTAATTTTTGAGTTTTATGAATTTAACCTAGAATTTTCAACTGAATATAATTGTTTGAACTATAACTTCAAAAAGGCAGATTTCACTGGATTAAATAATTTCTTCAATTCAACTGACTGGGAACAAAGACTTTTCAATAGATCTCTAAATACTATGTATGTCACTTTTAAAGAAGTTATTTTTGATGGCATTGAACAGTTTGTCCCGGTTTTTAATAAAAAATCTTCTTTTAAGCTTCCGTGGTTTAATAAAAGGCTAAAAAATTTAGAAAATGTAAAAAATAAGGCATTTAAGCGTTCAAAAACATCAAAAAGTTCAGAGGATCGTGCTCGCTTTCTTCAGTTTCGGAGAGAATTTGATTTTTTGAACAAATGTTTGTATCATCAGTACATAAGTGCTACTGAAAGCAATATAAAAAAGAATAGCAAATCCTTTTGGGTCTTTCTGAATTCCAAACGTAAAACTTCATTTTTGCCAACAGCAATGGAACTTGATAACGAAAAGTCAAGCGATATTCAATCTTCTTGCAATCTTTTTGCAAAATACTTTCAATCGAATTATAATACTGATGTTATTTTAAATATTAATGACTTTTACTCGAATATTTCCCCTATCACTGATTTCGATTTAAAGTGTTTTTCAAAATAAGACGTTCTTAATGGGCTGATTGAACTCGATTCAACTAAAAAAGCTGGAGCGGATAAAATTCCCCCGCTCTTATTGTCAAAATGTGCCTCGTCTCTCTGCTACGCTCTTAAAATTATTTTTAATAAATCTTTATCATCTGGTGTTTTTATTGACGATTGGAAATTATCGTTTGTAAATCCAATTTACAAAAGTGGCCTTAAACACCTCGTTAAAAATTACAGGCCAATATCAAAACTTTCCGCTGTACCGAAGTTATTTGAAAAGTTAGTGACTCAGAGGCTATTTTTTGCTGTTAAGGAATCAATAACGTCAAAACAACATGGATTTATTAGTACCCGATCAACTTCGACTAATTTGTGCCTTTTTTTCCCAATTTTGTTTAAAATCTATGGAAGACAAAAAGCAAGTCGATGTACTATACACCGATTTTGTTAAGGCGTTTGACAGAGTTCACCATGAACTATTATTGCATAAACTTGAAAAACTGGGACTCAATACAAATTTTTTGAAATGTTTGAGGTCCTACTTGTCAAATCGTTAACAAGTCGTCCAGATTGATGGTTTTGCATCAATTTGTATAGAGGTGGAGTCGGGTCTCCCCCAAGGTAGTCACTTGGGATCACTTATGTTCGATTTGTTTGTAAATGATATTCCTGGCGTTTTCAATTTTTGTGACTGTTTGATGTTTGCAGATGACGTTAAATTGTTTAGTCAAATATCTTCAGATAGTGATTGTTTAAACTTTCAAAATGATATTGATTTATTTTTAAATTGGTGCTCGTATAACCATCTCGAACTCAACACATCAAAATGTAAAATTTTTAGTGCTTACAGAGCGTTAACTCCGTTAACTTTTACTTATAAATTTGGAATGGAAACACTCTCAAGGGTCAGTGAATTGAAAGATCTTGGTGTTATCCTTGATTGCAAACTTACATTTTCTGCCCACATCGATTTTATTGTTTCGAAAGCTAATTCTATGTTAGGTTTCCTCAAACGAACTTCAAGCGTTTTTAAAGATGAGTATACTTTGAAGGCAATTTTTTTCTCATTAGTTTTGCCTATCTTAGAGTATTGCTGTGTGGTTTGATCCCCATTTTACGAAAATGCTATTGCAAGAATAGAAAGGATACAAAAAAGGTTTTCGCGATTCGCGTTAAGGAATTTGAGATGGTCCGACGGAATGCCTGCTTACTTTTCAAGATGTGCGTTATTAGATTTGAAAACCCTTAAAAGCCGCAGACAAGCTCAATGCGTTCTTTTTATTAAAGACATTTTAAGTAATTGTATAAAATCTGATGAACTACTTGCGTAAATTTCTTGGTATGTTCCAGAAAGAAATCTAAGAATTCGTAATGATCTGTTCTATGTTCCCATTCATCGTACAAATTATGGTTTAAATAATCCTGTAACTCGTTCGTTAACATTGTATAACTCTATCTGTAGTGAAGTCGACCTTTCTATGAATAGGGAAAATTTCAAAAATATTGTTCAAAATATATTTCATTCTTGAGTTGAGCTAGAATAAGTAAATTGTAATTAATGTAAATACCAACCTTTTTGTTATCAGCAGATTGTTAAGTCAAATCCATTGATGAATAATAAATAAATAAATAAATAAATAGAAAGTGATTTTTGTAATTACAATTCAGAGTATGTTCGTGTCAATATATTTGATATAAGAGTTTGGTTGGACACACTAAAATTCGAGAAATTATCGATGGTTACATTGTAGGAATAATACTAAGAGCCAAAAGACAATTCTCCACTACCGGAAAACCAAGGGTACGTGGTGTCAGTGTTACCCTTTGGCGACTTAAGTTGCATTTTTGCGACCTTTTTTTTGCTGTACGACTATGCGACGACCTTTGTAAAAATGCGACTTTTTCTTATGCCTAAACATTTACCATTAAACTTTCCAGCTTTCGATTTTTTCTATGTTCAACTTCAAAAAAAATCACAAATGACATTACGATGATGGAGAAGTCGAAAAAAGTAGGTCTGGAAATTCCGTCTGTCTGTCTGTTTTCAAATTGATATTTGGGATTTATTTGGCCGTCCCTCGGAACATATTTTTAATTTTGGCTCTAGGCCCAAAAATAACGGCACCATATAACGGTAAGGAGCAAATTTGATTTTTTCGAAAACGGTTTTAACGATTTTGATTAAATTTCAGAATGCTATTTTTTTAGTATAGTTTATCTTTTAGTAAAAAAAGATTTTTCGAAATTTGTCTTGTAACAACACCTCTCACAGAACGGTTTTTTTCTTAATAGGTTTTGTCGTAAACTATTCTCAAGATTTCAATACAAATTTCAATGCAGGAAGCCATTAATAATTTAATTTATATTGCATTTCAAAAACTTATTTTTTTTTTTTGATTTTTAATAATTTTCTAAAAAAATACCTAATTTAGTTTTCAAAATATTTTGAAAACGGGTGTACGTACCTATTGATTTTTTAAAAATTTGTTTACTAGGTAAGATTAAAATTTTTCTTATAACGACATACTTAAAAAAGTTTTCAAATATTTTTTCGAAAACTTTAAAAAAATAATCATTTTTTAAAAAAACTAGTCAAACGATTTTCAATATTTTTTTTTCCTATATAGATATTAAGCAATGAAATATAATACCTAGCTATCCAGAGACTACTCTTAAAAAAATTAAAGATTTTTCTAAATAATTTTTTTTTTCAAAATACATAGCCCCTAATCTAATATCTAGTATAAGAGCAAGTTCGTGCGACCCAGTGGTTCATTTAATTTTTTTGGGATTGCGACTTTTTGTTCGAAAATGAGACTTTTTTCAAAAAAATTTAATTTGCGACTTTTTTTTTGTAAAAGCGACTTTTTTGTGGGACTTTTTGAAAAATCCCAAAGATAACCCTGCGTGGTGTACCGAGAGATTCCTTATATTTTGTCGCTGATACTCATAAGAGCACAGTTAATATTTCCGTCCTGCCCGTTTCTCTACTGTTTCCTTACCGTAGTATTAGTTAACTATCACTTTCTTGAAGTCGAGGTCTATCTCGTCCCTAACTAAAGCCGTACTTAGTACGTTTGATATTGCCGTACATTGGTTACGTTCGATACTGCCGTACATTGGTTACGTTTGATACTGCCGGACATTCTTTCCGTATGATATTGCCGTACATTGGTTACGTTTGATACTGCCAAACATTGGTTCCGTTTGATATTGCCGGACATTGGTTCCGTTTGGATTGGATCTACTTGCTGCGAAAGACAGAACTGATTGAAAAATTACAGGCCAGGAATTTACCTACAGATGGCAAACTACCGGAACTTCGAAAAGCGTTAAGCGACAGCATCAAAGAAGCCCGAACAAGAGTTTCAATCTTTAACCTGTGCACTGAGATGGAGGAATTGGTACAGGATCGAGTATTTGGCGAACCAGACGCGTCCGATCTCTCGGACCAGAAGACAGTGGCACATAAGTACTTGCAAACCACAACTCCGTCCACCTCCACCCCTAACATTTCGCAGTTGGACTTGCAAAACGTGGGAACCCAATCAAACCAGGCTGTCCATAAGCCTACCAGTAAAATCATCTCGCCTCCAACTATACACATTGAAGCCGGTATGCGGCCGTTATCGACAGATTTTCTACCACCCTCCGAATCAACTCATCACCGCCCAGAAAGATGGACTACCATCAACAAAGCTGAAATTATGAATACGGTACGAAAATGGGGACTGAAGTTTGATGGTGCAGGCAACCCGTTGGAGTTTCTTGAACGCATCGAAGAACTGGCTTCATGTTACGACATAGCATTGCATAATTTAGTCTGGACATTCCCCGAAATCTTTTGTGGAAACGCTTTGGAGTGGTTCTGGATAAACAAAGATGAGTTTCAGACCTATAATCAGTTCCACGCCTCGTTTCGCCGCTTCTTTCTCCCCGACCGACATATCCACAAATTGGAGGATGAGATAATGCGCAAGAAGCAAGGGCCTCGCGAAAAGGCTAAGGAATTTATCCGTTCCGCCCAGTACTTGATGAAGCAGCAGCCGCGGATGAATTTTGAGGACAACATTGACCGCATTTACGATAGTTTGAGGGCAGAGTACCAGTTTTACGTCAAACGCCGTGACTTCAAGACACTAGACGAGTAAATGGAGTTGGCTGAAGAATATGAATATATTCGCCTGGAGGATAGAGCAAACCGGCCCAATGTGCCTTTAGCCACTCCCATGCAAAGCCGTTGGACACCGCCAGAGGGGAGACTCACTCACTCCCCTCATCAAAACAGACCAGCGAACCCTTTTGCCATGCCAGACGTACCCTACGATAGATCCACACATTGCTGGAAATGCAAACAACGAGGATATAGCAAGGTCAATTGTAAGAGGCCATTTCGACTTTTTTGTTCCTACTGTGGGGAGGATGGTCGATTATCGAAAGACTGCCCATGTCATCCGTCCGTAACAGCTATGATATCGTCACATAGTTCCAGCCCTGAACTCCTGCCGTTAAACACTCCACCGATGCCAGCCGACGCCGACGTCCAGTTGTTAATTCCAACTCCAACATATCCTGAAACAAGCCCTGAACTCCTGCCGTTAACCGCTCCACCGACGCCAGCCGACGTCCAATTGTTAAGTCCAACTCCAACAGACCCTGAAACAAGGACACCTGAAAGAAACAATACTTGGATAGATCCCCGATGTTTTATTTCTGTAGAAATATCCGGCATTGCGATGAAGGCTCCCATTGACACAGGGGCAACTAAAACTTTTATTAGTCAATCCTTGCGCAATAAACTCCGTCGATTAAGGACGCCGGTTCACTACCAACGATATGCGATCCGCCTGGCAAATGGAAACCCAGTCATTACCCGCGAACACTATTTTGTAACCATGGTACAAGGGAACCATCCAGTTTCAGGGGAAGTAACTTTGCTAAAAGATCTTACTGAAGAAGCAGTTATAGGCATGGATTTCCTAGTTCGAGCCAAGTTTACCATGTCGATAGGTGGAGAGCCCCTGCTATATGAGGTCCACCCGATCGTATCACCCGGAGCAGAGAAACTTGGCATAATTGGTAGTATTGAGCTACCTGAAACCCAACAACAACGACCTAAGGAGTTTTTAAATACCGAGCTGCCTAAATATGAGACAGTTAACCCCATCTGTAATGCCGCCGTACACACTATTCGTCTAAGGAATAAAGAACCGTTGAAACAGAGGTATCACCCTCGCAATCCTGCAATGCAGCGTATTATTGACGAGAGAGTAAACAAAGTTCTGAAAACCATGAAAGCAGAATATGTGAATAACAACCACCGCCATTGGGACGATTAACAACATTAACAATAGCACCCACACATCTACCGGTTTCACTCCCGCATATCTCAATTTCGGCCCAGAATTGAGACGACCGCAGGCAAATGAAACATCATGCGCAAACCAGGCTGCTTCTTCCGAACCGAAAAACTGTGAAGTGAAAGAATGAAAGAGATGTACGAATTAGTTGCCGTCAATTTAAAGAGAGCAGCCGACACTCAAGGCAAATTTTATAATTTGCGCCATAGAGCTTGGAGACCAGCCATAGGGGAAGAAGTGTATAAGAAAAATAGAGTGTTCTCTTCTGGAGCAAAACAGTACACTGAAAAGTTAGCACCCCGCTACGAGGGACCGTACGAAGTCATTAGATTAGTCTCGCCCGTAATAGTTGTTCTCCGCTCTAAAAACCCCTTTCGCATACATACCCCCACCTTAAGAGCACACTTAAAGGACTTAAAGGCAATTAACAAAAGTGACCACGAAAGTAAAATCAGTTCAAACCGTGGATCCGAAAACATTGCAGAAAAGAAAGGTCATCAGGAAGCCAAAACCCGACCAAGTGGGTGAGCCACCTGAGCGCCAGCCAACCCGTCCCAGATTTGTAACCACGCCAGTTCTGCCAGCCACAAAAACATGAAAAAAAATATGTATAAAGTTATAAAAGTCAGGTTTTGAATTACTTTTATAAATGAAATAATTGAATTAAAAAGTTTAAATTAAAAAAAAAAAAAATTATACACGAGCACCTTTTTGCCGAGAAAGCTCTCGTCTACCGAAGAGAGAGGGAAGTGTGATGAAGTCACCTCTTTTAACCACTTCCTCCAAATAAAATACTTTTGACGAGAAAGCTCTCGTCCACCGAAGAGAGAGGGGAGTGTTACGAAGTCACATTTTTCAACTACCTCACCCGCCAACCACTCTTTCATTCATATAATTAACAGCCGGTTATGTGCATTTGTTAAGATCGCCGCCATCATGCTATTTCCGCTTATTTGAATTATAACCGCCCTTTTTCAAATAGAAACCGCAGCCATATGATCACACTGCAAAAAGTGTATTCATTACACAGCAAAACCAGTTTTACATAGGAAAGTGATTTTTGTAATTACAATTCACAGTATGTTCGTGTCAATATATTTGATATAAGAAGTTGGTTGGACACACTAAAATTCGAGAAATTATCGATGGTTACATAGTGGGAATACTACTAAGAGCCAAAAGACAATTCTCCACTACCGGAAAACCAGGGGTTTGTGGTGTAGCAAGAGATTCCTAATATTTTGTCGCTGATACTCATAAGAGCACAGTGAATATTTCCGTCCTGCCCGTTTCTCTACCGTTTCCTTACCGTAGTATTAGTTAACTATCACTTTCTTGAAGTCGAGGTCTATCTCGTCCCTAACTAAAGCCGTACTTAGTACGTTTGATATTGCCGTACATTGGTTACGTTCGATACTGCCGTACGTTGGTTACGTTTGATAATGCCGGGCATTGCTTCCATTTAATATTGCCGTACATTGGTTACGTTTGATAATGCCGGACATTGGTTCCATTTGATACTGCCGTACATTGGTTACGTTTGATAATGCCGGACATTGGTTCCGTTTGATATTGCCGTACATTGGTTACGTTTGATACTGCAGTACATTGGTAACGTTTGATACTGCCGGACATTGGTTCCATTTGATATTGCCATACATTGGTTACGTTTGATACTGCCGGACATTGGTTCCGTTTGATACTGCCGGACATTGGTTCCGTTTGATATTACCGTACATTGGTTACGTTTGATACTGCCGTACATTGGTTACGTTTGATAATGCTGGACATTGGTTCCGTTTGATATTGCCGTATATTGGTTACGTTTGATACTGCCGTACATTGGTTACGTTTGATACTGCCGTACATTGGTTACGTTTGATATTGCCGTACATTGGTTACGTTTGATACTGCCGTACATTGGTTACGTTTGATAATATTTTAAACATATAAACAAATATATACTTTGAATTATATAACGTTATTTTAAGCATATAAGACAACATTGTAAAACCTATTATACCATTTGAATTATATAACGTTAGAGTTAAGCACATATAAAATATTGTACAGTGTACACCCTTATACTATTGCAATTATTAACGTAACGTTTGCTTTTCAACTTGTAAAATTTATGAAATTACTCCATTGAATTTGAAATAATAAATAAAACATTTAATATTCCAATCCGGAGTTTTACAGTCTTTTCTTCGGCTGACCCTGGATCCGCTGAACTACCTCAGCTATAGATAAAAAAGGACACTCTTACAGTCCTTCGATTTCAGATTGAACATACCTATGTGTTGATAGGTTGCCGAAGGTTCAATCTTTGCGGAAGTGGTCTATTATATTGCTCACGTTAGAGTTGCAACCTGGCACTCTACATATTTTATGTGTTTGAAGTTGTTCCGTCTACTGAAATAGACTGCACCAACTTCAATAATTCGTCTTAGGAGCTATTTACATATTTATTGATTGGATCAGCAACTAAAGTTAATAAATAGTAAGCAACTAAAACACAGTTTATCGTTGCATCAAACCCACATGTGTTCAACGTTTTAAGTAATCCCCTTGAAGTTTCTTTTACCGGCAAACTAGTTCCGTATACAAGATACTGTGAAAAAGCTAGCTTTTAACTTGCTATTATCAATCTATATATAAAAAAATGGATCGCAAAAATGCATTTTCCCTCCTAAATTCCGAAAAACTCGGCCAAAATATAAATTTTCTTATTTTCTGTTTTTGTTATTGTCAGGAGAAAGTTTGTCTAAAAGAAAAATTTTATAAAATCGGTTTGCAATGAATGCATTTTAAGTGCATTTTGTCAAAATTAAGAACAAATCTTTTGGAAGGATATTTTAAGGATGACTACTAAGGTTTCTGTGAAGATTGGTCCAAAATCGGTGAGATAGTTTTTCACAAATGCATTTTTGATGCATTTTGTCACAAATATTTAAAATTGCCAAAAATTCAAATGAAAAGTTTTAACATAATGAAAAATAAAATTTGGCATACCCGAAAAAACGAAAATTGGTTAATCGAGTTTCATTTATATCTCCAAAACGGCTCAACCAATTTTCACAATACATAACTTAATGCATTTGCTGAATACCTATGAATTGGCGTTTTGTTTTCAATAACCGCTCCACAAATTTTTAAAAATTTATTCTCATAAATTCAAATGTACCAAAAAAAAGCGTACTTTTGTTTCAGCTCAAATAAGTTTAATTATGTATTTAAGAATTTCGAAAAATTTAATTTTATCGAAATCCCAGGCCCCAAGACCACTGTCACTCTTTAGAGCAAGTTCGTGCGACCCAGTCGTGCATTTTTATTTTATGTAAAGAGGCACAGGAAATGTAAAAAGAGGAAAGAATACATTTCGTTTTCATGTTTTTTGTGGACGCTATCAGGAAGACGAAGAAAAAAAGCATTTTTCTGTTTTTTTATGGAACAAGAAAAAGAGCTTTTAAAAATATTGCTTTTAAGTGAAATTCGTTTTCATAGCCAATTATTCTCATTGGGATGAGCAGGGCCAGACAAGCTATATGTGCAAGCGGTGCAAATGCGCAGGGCGCTGAAAATAATGGGCGCCTTGGGCGAGCGTTAAAATAGTCACCTGGTAACCACCTTCTTCTTTTTTAATTCTCATTTATTTTTGTAGCTCACACCAATATTGATATTCATTATATAACTAACAGCTAATTTGAGTTTAATGACAGATATATGTACAATTATAAATATCTACTATTCCAAAAATAAGCATATGTTTACCTTCTTATTCACACCCGCCCCACAGTCCCACAGTAAAAAAAAAACTTTATCTACCAAGTTAGCTTCAATAGATACCTACCTACCTAGTATATCTATATGCTATTTTTCTCTTTATAAGGCATCACCACGTATGAGAAATTTTATTTTATTTTGATAACCCACCCCTACGCAGTGTAACATAAACAAAAATTTCAACAGCATAAATACAGATAATTAACAGTGTGCATGTTGGTAACATGCACACGATGTCAGTGCTTCTATATGAAATCAAAGTGAGCAATGTTACTCAACAGAAATTCTGAGCTACAAAATTCATACTCATGTACACAACAGTGTGCAAAATTAAAAACTGCACCTATGAATTTTAACTCTTTCGGTTGAGTGTTTTTTGTACTATGTTTAAGTTTGTCATTGGCTTCTCTTTATGAGTGGAATCTTATCACTCGTCTGGAGAGATGAGAGATGACAAAGGGTTGAGTTGAAATTTAAATATGGAAATAATGAGTGATGAGTGATGACAGATGACTGATGATGAGGTTTGTCGTTTGTCGTTATTGAGTGAATCTTTTTTGTTCAATTTTCTTTTTCTCTTTTTTTGTTCTTGCCAGCCAGTCAATGTTTCCATTACAAAAAAAAAGAATTTTTTGACTAATACAGGGTAAGCAAAGATACCTAATATAACAAAAAATACTTGTTGTATTATTTTTGGTGTGAGGTTGTTTAAAGAGCTAGATTGAGTAGGTTGAGTTGAGACAAGAAAAAAAATCGAACGGAAGGGGGGTGTATTCATCTCCGTTTAGCCAGGAGGCGTAATTTTCTAAAAACATGACTTAAATTGGAACAAAAATAATTAAAAAATAACAGTAACTCCTACAATGCCATGTCATATCTTTTTGTAAAGCCAGAAATCTCTTCCTTTTTAGTGTTTTTAAATAAAGCTATTTTAGTGATCAGTTTTCAAAATATTAACTTTCAAACTCAAAATTATGGCAACAAAAAATAGAAAACAATTTCAAACTATTTTTTTTTTTCAAAATCTGATGTATTCAAGTATTATTTTTGTTGTCAAAACTCAATGCTCTTATTAGTTTTGGGTCAGACACTGAAAACCGTATGGCTCTATGACTTTTTGTTGCTAAGCTATTCAAAAATATCCGAACCTCCTTGTTCATAAGAAACACACAAAAATTTGCATTACTTGTGCCATCTCGTAAGGCTAGATTTTCGTGTTTTTTTGCAGAAATAGGTTCTTTTATTTTTGAATAGCTTGGCAACAAGAAATCCTATAGACATACGGTTTTTAATGTTGGACTTGGATCAAATAAGAGCATTGAATTTTGGCAAAATATACTAAATAAGGTAAAATTTTGAAATAAAATTAGTTTGAAAATTTGATTTTAACCTTTTTTTTTAATTTTGAGTTTGAAAATTAATATTTTGAAAAAAATTCACTAAAATAAATATTTTTCAAAACAAAGTAGGTAAAAGAAAGAGGTTTTTGGCCTTAAAAAATGACATAGCATGGCGTTGTAGAAGGTATTTTTTTATTTTTTAATAATTTTTGTTTCCAATTTAAGTCATGTTTTAAGAAAATTGCCCCTCTCAGCTAAACGGAAGGGAATAGACCCCCCCTCCCACATGAGTTTTTCTTGTCCCAACCCAACCTACTCGCTCTAGCAGTTTGGCACACCTTAAGTGAATTACCCTTCATAAGCTTTCGCCTATGAAAATTCACAAACTGTACGTTACACAACCTAATTGTACCTCAAATATATCTTGTATATCTCCTATACTTTTGTGATATATTTGTTGACTTAAATTTACAATTATTTTTGTATTCTTCAGTTACTATTATTACTCGTTAAAAAAACGCATTGCAAAGTAATACCCCTTGGGTAATGAGGAAATGACTTCTTCCAAAAATCACCGCAATTGAGGGCGCCAATGATAAAGCTTGCACAGGGCGCTAATTTAGCTCGGGTCGGCCCTGGGGATGAGACATCTATATACTTTATTATCTGTGTTCATTGTAAATTCACCGTGCCTCTCACTTGAATGAAACTATATATTTTGTTTTTTCTAACGCAGCGCAGTGAAAAGATTTCCTATTTGATGTGAATTAACTGTTTAACATAAAAGACAACATGAATAAAGTGTTCTTTATTTAGGCAATGGGAAATAATTTTTTGAATTCCTGACTGTGCGTTAGGTGTTTTTCTTTTTTCATTAAAAATAGAACTCTGAACAAAGTTCAAGTATATCGAGCTTGCTCTGAACGTCCTCTGTACCAATGAAACGAATTTAATATCCCATCAATTTCCCTTTCTCGTGCCATTTTGAAGAACCAGCAAAAAAGTGTTATTTTTTTAAATATTTAAATTCCTTCGGCGGCAATTTCAATTGTTTTTATTTCTTTTTACCAAATGAATGGTTTGGAAGCGTTTCACTTTTGACGTTTATATTTTTCTTCAGCTTTTAGCTCAGTCTGCCCAATCTATTTATTTGCAGCTCGTGGAGCGCACTCTGAACACACTCTGAAGAAGAAAAAAATACGTATTCTATGCTCTGAAGTCTCTGAAGCAAAAAAGACACACTTATTTTTTTGAAATTAAAAAATAAAAGTAGTTCCTTTGGCCTTGTGTGCGTTTCGCCCAAGTATGAACGGTGGGCTCATCAGTTAGATGCCGTTCATATTCTTCTAAGACGCACATGTTCGATAAAATCGACACTTATATATAATTTTCAGTGCAAAAGTGCACTGTGAATTATATATTTTTTAGGGAGCCTTGTTACCAGCAAAAACCCTAAAATTATGCATGCTCGTGGCCAGTTAATTGATGATTAAAATTTTCAAAATGAAAAAACAAATATTATAAATAGTTTTTAATTTCAAATTAGTTAATGCTCGTTTTGAAATTAAATGCAACAACTTTTGTTGTTGTGTTTTTTCAATTTTTTTCTAGCTAGCTTTTTACTTGCTATTATCTATCTATCTATATATAATAAAATGCACGACTGGGTCGCACGAACTTGCTCTAATGAGTGACAGTGGTTTATGGGCTTGAGATTTTGATAAAAATAAAATTTTCAAAATTCTTAAATAAATACTTAAACTAATTTGAGCTGAAAAAAAAGTACGCCATTTTATTTCTTGGATAAATTGGAATTTATGAGAATAAATTTAGAAAAATCTGTGGAGCGGTTTTTGAGAAAAAAAGTTTTTTTTGAAAAACTTTTTGAAAAAAATTTTCAAAAAAAATTCAAAAACGCCAGTTCATAGGTATTCAGCAAATACATTTATTTAAAATTTAAAAAAAAAATTTAATAAGCAGTTTTCAAAATATTAATTTTTAAATTTTTTTTTTTAAAATGCTTTTAAAAATACAAAAAAATATTTTTCAAAAATATTGGTATGCATTACAAATTGAGCTACCTACAGCTATATGTGTGTGAAATTTCGAAAGAATCGGTTGAGTCGTTTTCGAGATAGTCGAAAGCAAAAAAAAACGGTCCTATGGAAAGTACCGTTCTTAGCCATTTTTTAAAACTTTTTTTTCAGCCATATGATTGGTCGTACCTAAAAAGCAACACTGATTTTTTTAATTAAAAATCGTTAGAGCCGTTTTTGAGAAAAATAAGCTTTAACGTAACGGTTGTATGGCAGGTACCGTTATTTTTTGAGCTAAAAAAAAAATTTCAATTTCCTTTTTGTACAATACAGTACAGCCTCGCTAGTCCGGACACATAAAGTTTCGACCGTGTCCGGAATAGCGAAATGTCCGGACTATAGAGAAAAAATTAAATACAATGAACAACCAAAAACTTCTCAAAACCTTTTTATTACAAATAGAAGTATATGTACATATAATTTAAATATAATAAGTACATAATGTACGTAACGTATGTAAGCAATATGTAGGTGCGCATTTTTTTTTTTTTTTAACGCTTCGTTAGGTCTTCGTTATACCATTGCGATGCCAGTTCTGGCCATAATATTGACCAACTCTTTTTAATATTTTTCTCTCCAATACCTTTCCAGGATGAATCTAAAAAAACAGCATCTCGCAAATTGAATTTTTTTAAGACCTTTACCTATATTCTGGATTAAATTTTTATTCATCGGCTGCAATACTGCAGTACAATTACGAATTAAGAACAAGACTCTGAAGTTGGTATCAAAGTTTATTTCGTCCTCTTTAGGATGAGATGGGGCATTATCCAAAACCAAAAACGCTGTCAACGGCATTTTAATCTCTGTCAAAAACTTTTTCACACATGGAATAAAATTTTTCTTGAACCAATCAAAAAAATCGTTGTAGACATCCAGCCTTTTTTGGTAGCTTTATATGCTACTGGTAGATTTACGTTGTTAAAAACTCTGGGATTAACTGATTTTCCGATAGCTAAATAAATAAAAGTAACGCGATCTTTGGATATTTTTTACCAGGAGCAGATTTTGCATTCGCATGAACCCACGTCGTTCCTGGAAGAACCCTCCAAAAGGCAGCTGCCTCATCAGCATTATAACTTGATCTTCACTTATGTTCATTTCTGGAATCACTCTTAAAAATTTTTCTTGAAAAGGCTTAACAGCAGCAATGTCGCTGATACTTTTTCGCCACAAATCTTAAGACATCGAATCACATTTCGCAATTTAAATTTGTTCAACCAACCAGAACTTGCTGAAAAATCTTCCTTACCTATCATCTCTTTGTAAAAGAGTTTGGCTTTGTTCTGAATCATATCTGTTGAAATTGGCACATGGTGATTTCTTTGTTGGATGAACCATGTCATGTCCTTGAAAAATGGATTCATATTTTTAGATCTTAAATTTTCATCTAAACTGATCCTTGGAATGTGTTAGATACAAATTTCAGAATTTTCATCTTATTCATTTTTATATCAAAAACAGTTGACTTTGAGACTTTCAATATCATCCAATATTTTACGTTTCTCAGAAAGTATCAGAGTAACATACTTCATTTTCTTTGCAGAAACCATAATAAATAATAACACCAAGAAAATGTGCCTTATCCTTAGAGAAATCTCACTCACAATGAAATATAACAGAGCATGAAAAATCAACGACCACAAACATAAACTTTCAATAAGTAAACGGTTAAAATGTCTAAATTCCACAGCCAACTACAATCGACAAAACTAGTAGGGCATTCCCCGTAATCGTATGAACAACAGTTTTTCCAATGAACATAGTCAAATAATATGTACATAATGTACACTGTCCATACGCATTTTAATACGCTGTCCGGACTGCAGAGGTAAAATTTTGAAAGTGTCCGAAACATAGAGCTGTCCGGACTACTGAAGTGTCCGGGCTAGCGAGGGTCCGGACTAGCGAGGCTGTACTGTACCTTAAAAAGTCTATATACCAAGTTTGAAGCAATTCGGCCCACCCGTTTGGGCTGTAGGTCTACATACAGACAGACAGACAGACAGACATACAGACGGACAGAATTTTTAGACCATCTTTTTACTTGCGAATATAGGTACTATAAGGCAAGTTATGCATTCGTCGAAAAAAAAAGTTTTGAGATAACAATCAAACATGACATTACGATGATAGCGAAGACGAAAAAAGATGGTCTAAAAATTCTGTCCGTCTGTATGTCTGTCTGTCTGTCTGTCTGTCTGTCTGTCTGTATGTATAGAGACCTACAGCCCAAACGGGTGGGCCGAATTGCTTCAAACTTGGTATATAGACTTTTTTAGGTATTTTACAGAGGGGAAATTGAAATTTTTTTTTTAGCTCAAAAAATAACGGTACCTGCCATACAACCGTTACGTTAAAGCTTATTTTTCTCAAAAACGGCTCTAACGATTTCGATTTAAAAAAATCAGTGTTGGTTTTTAGGTACGACCAATCATATGGCTGAAAAAAAAAAATTTTAAAAATGGCTAAGAAGGGTACTTTCCATAGGACCGTTTTTTTTGCTTTCGACTAACTCGAAAACGACTCAACCGATTCTTTCGAAATTTCACACACATATAGCTGTAGATAGCTCAATTTGTATTGCATACCAATATTTTTGAAAAATATTTTTTTGTATTTTTAAAAGAATTTAAAAAAAAAAAATTTTAAAAATTAATATTTTGAAAACTGCTTATTAAATTTTTTTCTAAAAATTTTAAATAAATGTATTTGCTGAATACCTATAAACTGGCGTTTTTGAATTTTTTTTAAAAAAAATTTTCAAAAAGTTTTTCAAAAAAAACTTTTTTTCTCAAAAACCGCTCCACAGATTTTTATAAATTTATTCTCATAAATTCAAATTTATCCAAGAAATAAAATGGCGTACTTTTTTTTCAGCTCAAATTAGTTTAAGTATTTATTTAAGAATTTTGAAAAATGTATTTTTATCAAAATCTCAAACTCTTAGACCACTGTCACACATTAGAGCAAGTTCGTGCGACCCAGTCGTGCATTTTATTTCGTCTTCGCTATCATCGTAATGTCATGTTTGATTGTTATCTCAAAACTTTTTTTTTCGTTGAATGCATAACTTGCCTTATAGTACCTATAATCGCAAGTAAAATAAAATGCACGACTGGGTCGCACGAACTTGCTCTAATGAGTGACAGTGGTTTATGGGCTTGAGATTTTGATATAAATAAAATTTTCGAAATTCTTAAATAAATACTTAAACTAATTTGAGCTGAAAAAAAAGTACGCCATTTTATTTCTTGGATAAATTTGAATTTATGAGAATAAATTTAGAAAAATCTGTGGAGCGGTTTTTGAGAAAAAAAGTTTTTTTTGAAAAACTTTTTGAAAAAAAATTTTCAAAAAAAATTCAAAAACGCCAGTTCATAGGTATTCAGCAAATACATTTATTTAAAATTTTTAAAAAAAAATTTAATAAGCAGTTTTCAAAATATTAATTTTTAAAATTTTTTTTTTTAAAATGCTTTTAAAAATACAAAAAAATATTTTACAAAAATATTGGTATGCAATACAAATTGAGCTACCTACAGCTATATGTGTGTGAAATTTCGAAAGAATCGGTTGAGTCGTTTTCGAGATAGTCGAAAGCAAAAAAAACGGTCCTATGGAAAGTACCGTTCTTAGCCATTTTTTAAAACTTTTTTTTCAGCCATATGATTGGTCGTACCTAAAAAGCAACACTGATTTTTTTAATTAAGAATCGTTTGAGCCATTTTTGAGAAAAATAAGCTTTAACGTAACGGCTGTATGGCAGGTACCGTTATTTTTTGAGCTAAAAAAAAAATTTCAATTTCCTTTCTGTACAATACCTAAAAAAATCTATATACCAAGTTTGAAGCAATTCGGCCCACCCGTTTGGGCTGTAGGTTTCATACAGACAGACAGACAGACAGACATACAGACGGACAGAATTTTTAGACCATCATTTTTCGTCTTCGCTATCATCGTAATGTCATGTTTGATTGTTATCTCAAAACTTTTTTTTTCGACGAATGCATAACTTGCCTTATAGTACCTATAATCGCAAGTAAAAATGGATCGCAAAACTGCATTTTCCCTCCTAAATTCCGAAAAACTCGGCCAAAATATATAATTTTTTATTTTCTGTTTTTGTTATTGTCAGGAGAAGGTTTGTCGAAAAGAAAATTTTATAAAATCGGTTTGCAATGAATGCAATTTTAAGTGCATTTTGTCAAAATTAAGAACAAATCTATTGGAAGAATATTTTAAGGTGCCTACGAAGGTTTCTGTGAAGATTGGTCAAAAATCGGTGAGATAGTTTTTCACAAATGCATTTCTGATGCATTTTGTCACAAATATTTAAAATTGCCAAAAACTCAAATGAAAAGTTTTAACATAATGAAAAATAAAATTTGGCACACCTGAAAAAATGAAAATTGGTTAATCGAGTTTCAACTATATCTCCAAAACGGCTCAACCAATTTTCACAATACATAACTTAATGTATTTGCTGAATATCTATGAATTGGCGTTTTGTTCTCAATAACCGCTCCACAGATTTTAAAAAATGTATTCTCATAAATTCAAATGTATGAAAAAAAAAAGCGTACTTTTGTTTCAGCTCAAATTAGTTTAATTATGTATTTAAGAATTTCGAAAAATTTATTTTTATCGAAATCCCAGGCCCCAAGACCACTGTCACCCTTTAGAGCAAGTTCGTGCGACCCAGTCGTGCATTTTTATTTTATGTATCACTGAAGGGTTTCGGATTGCCATTTTAATGTTTAGTATAGGAAATTAGGAAGGAAGGGAATGGAGGTGTCGGTAAACATTGACTTTGAATGTTTATTTATTCAACACTAGCTTTTGCCCGCTACTTCGTACGCGTGGATTTTAGAATAAAGTAGGTATCTCAGTATATTTTTCTTTTTGCACAACCGGTTCAAAATGGGGGGTATGCCTGGTATGAAAGCTATATACCTTACCATCTCTACAGCCGTAAGATTTTTGGCTTCTGTATAGTATTATTTCGAAGTATCATAACAGTTTTAAGTTGGAGGGTTAAGTTCTGAAGCAATATATGAATATACCTAATTGGAATGCCCACTTTCAAAACGATGCTGCACGCCGATACTGCTATTTATGGCAGCTCCGCTTCATCAGTTTTGGGCGTAAGTATTGCTCGTTCACCGTTCTTTATGGTTACATTATTTTTCGATTTCTGCTTTCGCTGAATGAGGCATTGTCTATATGGTGGTAAATAGCGCCATCTATGATGTTTTTGATGTAACTTCTATTCAGAACGACTCACTTATTTCTATTCATGTATACGTAGGTAAGTGTGGCACTATTTTATTATGTAAGTGAGACGCTAACTTCCTTAAAATCTTTTAATTTTGTGTTAAGTTCATTAAATAACTTTCGATTGCAGCAATATTAAAAAAACAACCAGAATTATATATTTTCCTGCGATAAAATATAGCCTATATTTTAAGTTGGCGTACTACCAATATATCTGCGAAAACCGCATTCAATTCCATGCAGTAGTTTTTGCGTGATGCGCGTACAAACATACAGACAGACAGACAGACAGACAGACGGACAGACAGACAGACAGACAGACAGACAGACAGACAGAAAAAAATTCTAAAAACGGTTGTTTTGGCTTCTGTGGGTCTAATAGAGACTCCCCATATTAGTTTTACATCTATATCTTCAATGTACAGACATCGACCCGTAACAATTTTATTATATGTATAGAGTATAGATTAGTGTTGTACGGCTGAAGAAGGAATTCCTATATTCACGGTACGTCCGAGATTCTGATCAAGTGTAAACTGATAAGCATTCTTAGCAAGATGAGTATTTCGGAAGGATCGTTTAAATGCAGTGAATATTTCTTATAAAAGAAGCGGTAAAATAAGGAAAGATTTGAAACATTTCGACATTGTTCAAGTGATGGAAATGTGTCAATAATCCTTTTCTCATATATCAATTATAACGTTTTTTTTTCAACTCTATCGCGGCATGTGTAAAAAATTTTGAGAAGCAACTACCCAGAGATGGGATTTATACTCGAGTTTAGGGCGTAAAAACGCTTTGTAAATTTTGGCCTGATTAAAAGGGGTGAATAACTTCTTTTTTTTTTTTTTAAAGGTCAACACTTTCTAAACATGAAACGCATCAAAATATAGAATTTTTGATACGTCAACTGATTTTAATGTACTAATACTATAAGTCTTAGATTTCCATAGCCAGCTAATGTACACCCGTGTGAAGCTAAGCGGACATAAATTTAATGATAAAACAAAAATTCAGTAATTTCCAAAATGTTAAAAAGGCGGTACGGAGTTTGACGGGTCAGCTAGTATTATATAAAACAGTGTTGTACAAGTGATCGCTTCTAACTCGAGAACAGATGGTTCAATTTTGACGATTTAGGGCTTTATGAATTAGTATTCGCCCAAGGATTGATATAGGATAGGAAAACTCGGAAAATTTCATTGGGTTCTGATAATGGTAGAATATAAAAAAAAGAATGAATATCTACAGGGTGACCGGTATAAAGTGCACCAAAAAGCTATAGCGAGCTGTCTATATATATAAAAATGAATTGGTGTCTGTTTGTACGCGCCTAACTCGGCTGAATATCATCCGATTTGCATGGGGATTTTTTTGTTGGGTTTGTATTAAACCAGGTAAACACATAGCGGAGCCGAATTTTTTAAATTTTTAAACATTGTTAAAACACAAAATTACGGAACAAATATCGACAGATTATGAATTTGTTCTTTGTACAAGAATAACTTGGCTAGATATTATCCGATTTGCATTAGGATTTTTTTGTGGGATTCATTTTCAACCAGGTAAACACACAACGGAGCCAGTTTTTTTTTTTTATTTTAATTTTTTTTCACTTGCAAAAACAAACGAGTTTCTTCTCCACCTGTGCAAGTGAAGAACTCATCAGCAAAGTGTTCCCTAACATCGGTCACAATTATTTGAACCACGATTGGCTTAGTGAACCCGCGATATTAGCTGCGAAAAATAAGGACGTCGATCATTTGAATTTCATCATTCAAAATAAAATCGCATTCGTTCAAATCGGTGGATCGCATAACAAATGATGACGAAGCAACAAACTATCCAATTGAATTTTTGAATTCGTTGGATGTTCCCGGTCTACCACCACACATTTTGCAACTCAAAGTCGACTCTGTCATCATAATGCTGCGCAATCTGAACCAACCAAAACTATGCAATGGAACTAAGTTGACAGTGAAGCAACTCATGAACAACGTCATCCAAGCGACAATAATCAAAGGCAAGTTCAAAGGCGAAGAAGTTCTCATTCCAAGAATTCCCTTGATACCAACCGACTTGCCATTCGGGTTTAAGCGGATTCAGTTTCCCGTTCGACCCGCATTCGCCATGACAATTATCAAATCGCAAGGCCAATCGTTGCAAGTGTGTGGCCTTAATCTTGAATTCCCTTGCTTTTCACATAGACAACTGTACGTAGCGTGTTCGCGTGTCGGAAAGCCATCTGCTTTGTTTGCTTATGCACCGGACAAAAAAAAAACAACGTTGTTTATCACAAAGCGTTGCAGTGACCTAATCATTTCTGTTTTAATAAAAGTAATTTTAATCAATTTAATATCAATTGTTAAATTCTTTCTTAAGAGAGGCTCGACTTTCGAAAGGAACATTTAGTCAATTTAAGGCGAAACGAAATTCGCCGGGTCAGCTAGTTTTTCATAATTCTTCTGATTTTAATTTACTAAAAAATTTCCTACTAGTTAAATTTCCCTTACACTTGGGTGTAGCTGAGACGTTTATTAACTGTAAGACAAAAAATTCAGTAGTTTTGATAATATGTATTTAAAAAAGGCTGTACGGAGTTCGCCGGGTCAGCTAATACATCTATTAGGCTAATAGATACTAAAAGGCAATTTTTGCATTCGTAAAAAACAGTTCTGTCGGTCTGTCTTACTGTTTATTTGCGATTATAGGTACTATAACCCAAGTTATGCATTCGTAAAAAAAAATTTTTTTTTTACAATCAAACATAACATTAGGGTGATAGAGAAGCCTAAAAAGTGGGTCTGACAATTCTGTCTGTCTGTCCGTCCGTCTGTATCGGCACCTACAGCCTAAACGGCTGAACCGATTTGTTTCAAACTTGGTACATAGTCAGTATTATTATGACGTCCTACAGAGAATTTTCGGAACTAGCATTCTAGCTCTAAAATAATACATATAAATTCTTAAATTTTTCAAAAAAAAGTTTTTTTCCGTTTTAAAAAAGAAATTTAAAATTTGTTTTTATATGTTGTTTTTCCAAAAACGGTTTGATCTATTTTTTTTTAAATTTTATTTTTTTTATGCTAGAAGCCGGCATACTCAAAAAATATTTGGAATATTTTTTCGGAAAGTTTTTCAAAAAAACTGTTTTTTGAAAAAACTGTTCCAACGATTTTGAAAAAAAATTTCTTAAAATTCGAAACAGCAAACGAAATAAGATGATTTACTTCATTTTTTCCAAAACACGTTTAAACTAGTGATTTTTAAGTGATCAATAAAATCTCATATACTTTTTTCTGTTTTTAATTTTATAAATAAACTAGCTTTTGCCCGCTACTTCGTACGCGCGGATCTTAGAATAAAGTAGGTATCTCAGTATATTTTTGTTTTTGCACAACCGGTTCAAAATGGGGGTATGCGAGGTATGAAAGCTACATACTTTACCAGCTCTACAGATGTAAGATTTTTGGCTTCTGTATAATATTATTTCGAAGTATCATAACGGTTTAAATTGCAAAGTTGGAGGGTTAAGTTCTAAAGCAATACACCTAATTGGAATGCCCACTTTTAAAACGATGCTACGCGCCGATACTGCTATTTATGACAGCTCCGCTTCAACAGTTTTCGTCGTAAGTATTGATCGTTCACCGTCCCTTATGGTTACATTATTTTTCGATGCCTACTTTCTCTGCATGAGACATTGTCTATATGGTGGTTAATAGCGCCATCTATGATGTTTTTGATGTTACTTCTATTCAGAACGACTAACTTATTTTTATTCATCTATGTGTAGGTAAGTGTGGCGTTTTTGTATGCCATTATGTAAGTGAGACGCTAACTTCCTTAATATCTTTTAATTTTGCGTTAATTTCATTGAATAACATACCATTGCAGCAATATTAAAAAAAAAACCAGAATTATATATTTTCCTGCGATAAAATATAGCCTATATTTTAAGTTGGTGAACTACCAATAAATCTGCGAAGACCGCATTCAATTCCATGCAGTAGTTTTTGCGTGATGCGCGTACAAACATACAGACAGACAGACAGACCGACAGACAGAAAGACAGACAAAAATTCTAAAAAAATCTAATAGAGATTCCCCATATTAGTTTTGCATGCATCTATAATTATCTTCAATGTACAGACATCGACCCGTTACAATTTTATTATAATGTATAGACTAGCAAACCCATGCCCGCTTCGCTGCGCAGATTTCCAATGGGCTGTTGCCTCTAAAAAAAATGCACTTTAACCAAGAGGCGTATGAAATTCTTTCAATTTGACAGGCTTGAGAAATGCTATAATTAAATGGTATAGAAAGAAAATTTTGAGTAAAATTCGTTTTTTAAATTCAAAATCAAATCGTTGGTACTCTGCATTGATTCAAGTCTATTGACTGTGTAACAAACGAAAATGAAGCCACTTATTATCTAACTGAGTTTTTAAACTATTTAGATGTACCTAACTTACCACAGCACAATTTGCAACTGAAGGCGGGCTCGGTAGGCATCAGCTTCGAAATTTAAAACAACCAAAACTATGCAATAGAACGCGCTTGGTGATAGGAAGACTGATGAGTAATGTCAAACATTTTATCCTAATGCTTTCTTATAGAGAACATTTTTTGTATTACCATCTTTTACATAAATAAAAAAAGTTGAGAGGTGTCAAGGGACACCCGGATGGAACGAAGTTCCTTTCGATTCATTATTATTATTATTTTTTCTTATTTATTTTGTACAAAAAACATGTATACACTCAACAAAAATAATCGTCGCGACACCACACTGTTCAAAGCGAAATAGAAATGAAAATATCTGGGTTGCTTTCTTTAAGAAAGAGAGAGAGGGTGACAGACAGAGAAACATGCGCACGCCGCACAGCTTACAATAGCTTATCATAGCAAAAAGTGTCGTTGCAACTTTTCGTGAGAATTTTTTCCGTCTAGCCCCCTTTCACAACGCGCGATAATTAACTTCGTTCCAAAAGTGCGATCGGTTTCCCTACTATAGAACACCCAACATACAGTTGACCATGAGAAAACACCGGATAGTCTAAACTCTAAATCAATACCCCAAATTTTCAAAGACTGACCTTGGGCTTTATTTATAGCGATGGCAAAAGCAAGGCGAATAGGAAAATGATGACGTTTGAAATCAAATGGCAAATCAGGTGGAATCATTGGAATTCTGGGGATCAAAACATCTTCCCCTTTATATTTGCCACTAAGAATCGTAGCTTCAATAAGATTATTCATTCACTTTTCTACAGCTAGTCTAGTTTCTAGTACCATTGCAAAGTTGAGGTTGATTAATATTACGCAGCATTATAATCGGGGCTCCAATTCTTAGAGCTAAATATTGAGGTGGCAGTCCCAGTACCTAAATCAAGCGAATTCAAAAGTTCCATCTGGTAGTTCACTCAGTCATCCTCATTTATAATTGCATCAACTGATTTGTTGGCAACAAATTGTACATCTATTTCTTCTAAAATAGATGCATTAATTTCAGCGACATCTTTATGTTTGCCTTTAGCTCTTTCACTTAACCAAGTACGATTTTTATAGTTCTCCGAAATACTTGGAAACACACTTTGAACCAATTCTTTCTTTGAATTCCTCATACAATAGAAATTTATTGGCAGTGTTATTTGGCCATTTCAACTTTCAACGTCAACGGTCATTTTTCCATTTCCAATATCCAACAGCTGCTTTGAAAATTCTGCAGCAGATGGATCATTTTAGTGAGTGTTTGTGTTTTAACATATCTCCACAAAGGAGAACAGTCGTCAGTCGTCTTCTGAGTGTCGTGGAGCAGAGAGAAGATACTTATAGAGAGATGCAACTTCGACGATGGCTCTCTTTTAGCCTACAAGCTGCGATTCGGCCAGCAACTTGCATCTGTATTAAACTCCATATAAAAAAAATGTGGGGACAATACAGATGCAAGTTGCTGTACTTATTCACCATGTCGGGAAAATGTCAGATGTAGTCAGCTGTTGGGTTATGTTCAGGAAATATGAGTTTCAGAATAATTTTTATTTGCTCTATATTAAAAAAAGTGTTCCATTGGGATTTAGTATTTTAAGTTAATTTACAACAGAGATATAGAATTAATTCTAGTTTAAGCCAGATGGAGCCACATTACTTGCAGATAATAAAAACATTCGTGAAAATAAATTATGGTAGTTCTACCAAATGAGAACTCTGAGATTTTGTAAGTGGAACAAAAATCGAAAAATGTTTGTATTCGATATCTCACTCAGCTCTTTTGACAGCTGTCAGTGTTTGTTATTTGTATTCTTTTATGGCGCGAAAAAGTTGGAAATCAAAATTGATGGTGTTTTTATACTAAGTTTTCATTAGAGCCGAAATGAGGTCATTTGGAAATTTGCTAAAAAATGTGTTTTCATCTTAGTTTGTGTATTTTGTTTGACACATGGTTATCAACCTTCTTTTTCTTTATTATTTTATATACTTTTTCTATAGTAGCTATACCCTGGATGGAGATTCATAATATGTACATGATATTGGACTTGACCGCTAGGTCTTTTTTTTTTGTTTATCCCCAAGCTTTAGTTGGATTTCAGCCATGGATTTTTCTGAAATAATTACGACCCCCAATTTAAAAAAAAAAAAAAAACATCTTTGGTAAGCAGATGAAAATAGTGATTTTATGCGATTATTTTTATGTAATAAGTAAATTATTTTGTATTAATAGATCATGGAGCCATCGGAGTGTATAAACAAAGTTCTACTGTGAAAAGGGGGAAAGAAAATTCGAATTTTCTCAGCCAAACAAGCTGAAAACTTTAAGATCTTCGCAAATAACTTTTAAAGTTTTTTATTTGTTTTTGTTTCTACTTTTATAAATAATTTAAATGCTGTGAAGTTATTTTTAAGTTTCGTTTTTTAATATAATTATTATATTTTTGTGATGTCTTTGAAGACTGAAGGTTTTATGTTTTAAGTTATTTTTTTTATATAATAAAAAAAAATTACTTAAATCTTAAAAAAAAAATGTTTTCCTTTCAAAACTCCTTTATTCCAATAAAGATCGAATCAAAAGTCAACCTTTCCAACAGTTATTTTTAAAACTCTTTTTATCCAAATTAAAATGATTTTTTATAACTTTTAGGTCTGCCTTATAGGTTTAAAACCATAGGAAAATGGTAAAGATTATTACAAACTTATAACGTTGCCTTCAGACCAATAGTCAATATCATTTTAGCAACTTCTAACAGTTCTTTTCCTTTTACTCAAAATTCTCAAAAGTGGAAGAGAAGAGTTCTGAAATTATAAATTACAAACTTTCTGAACAGAACTATCTACTTTAGAATTCTTTTGTACTTTTCTTACAATCAAGGGACTTTTAAATAAGAGAGAAAGAGACAGTTATATGATTCTTAACACCCAAAAATAAAATTCACCACGATCTACCGTTAGAATTTTTCGCGCAATTTATTGTTCAAAAGAAAAAAAGTTTTCGTAAAGAATCTGTTTTTGACTAAAAGTGTAAAAGTGTTTAAAAGTTTTAATTGAAAGTGAAATCATGAGCTATAAATTGGAAAAAAGAAGGAAAAGAGAATGTATCCGAAATTGTACAGACTCCAAAACAACTTTCAAAGTTCCAGATGAAGATGAAAGGTAAGTCTGTTTTCAGATTAAGAAAATAGGTATCATACTTACAAATATTATAAATCTGAAAGTAAGGGTGTTTGTATTAAGGCTTTCACGCCTACACCACTGAACCGATTTGAAAAACTCTTTCCCTAAGTTATGTAGCTATTAGTTGAAAAAAAGTTTTAACATAGATATAGGGATAGATTTTCTGTCCAAAATTCCTAATGGTCCAAAATTCCAAATTGTGGGGATGCAGTCAGTTAGGTGAGCCCATTAGTGACTCAGCATGACCAAAATCATGACGATCGCATAAATGGTTTAGAAGGGGTTGGTAACGTTTGCCCCAAAACATAAGCCCCAAACGAAAATCCCCAAACGCAAAATCCCCAAAGTAAAATCCCCATCCCCGAAATCCCCAAAGAGAAAATCTACAAGCCGAAAATCCCCAAACCAAAATCCCCAAAACAAATATGTTCAAGCAGTGTATCATGCGATCAAATCGCGCGCGCGATTTGATCGCATGATACACTGCTTGAACATATTTGTTTTAGTGATATTTGGTTTAATTCATATTGCAGGAAATGTAATCCAAAGAGTGAATATAAAATTCTTTTTAGTGCTTGTAATGTTTATTAAAATAAAAATACATTTTCAAAATTAGTAAGTAAATAAATATTCATAAAGTCTTAAATGAAACGAAAAGAAAAACTTAATCATTATCACTTATTAGTTAGATTCACAATAAAAATAATTTCATGAGATTTTTCTGAAAACTAAATGCACATAATTTAGATGTACACGGACACTGGGGATTTGGGGATTTCTTGGGGATTTTGGCAAAAAAGATTGTTTAGGTGTGGATTTCATCCATGTGCATTATGAATGTGGGGATATTAGCTAGTTGGGTTATAACTTTTGGGGATTTTAAGCCATGGGGATTTTTTTTTTTGGGGATTCTGTAGTACACCCGTTTAGAAGATATGGCCTGTTTTGTATCCCTGAGAGGCATATGCCCAAAGAAACTAACCTTATATGAAATTTTTCTAAAATAATTTTCCAAAAAAGTCCAGATCTTAACCCCATCGAACATTTATGGGATGTCTTAGAGAAACGACTTCGCAAACACAACATAACAAGCAAAACGCAGCTCAAAGAGCTGCTGGTATCAGAATGGGAATTAATAGGGTCAGGTGTCACACGAAACCTGGTGAACTCCATGCCAAATCGTTTAAAAGAGGTTATTAGGCTCAAAGGTTTTCCCACAAAATATTAGGTAACCATTTTATTAACATACGACGTTTGATGAGGAATTTAATTTCTTCGTCTTTCTAGGGTACCAAGACTTTTGCACTATTGCTTCCATGGATTAATACTATTATTTTAACTTTTTTCAAGATCCTTGAAGGATATTTTTGTTTTTCTCGTATTAATTTGTGAAATATACTCAAACTTTAATTTATCAAAACTTAAAATCAAAATTGTGTCTTAATATCATTTATACAAAGCATTTATCAAGATCAACCGCAAGGGTACCATGACTTTTGCTCGTCACTGTATGTAAGTCTAGCCAGAAAAAACTCAGTCGAATTCAACGACTAAGATGGCTGGGCCATGTAGATTATAGAGTGAATGGACATCGACGCTAAGTTAACTAAGTTAACTTTGCCGAAGCTGAATCTTCATATTTTCAAACAAGTTGCACATGAAGTCGCTATTTATAGTCAAGGATGCCACAAAACTTTTGGTATTTCCAATGACTTGCAGCAGGAGTTTAAAAGTATCGCTTGTTGCGATATCAGCTACTTCTATCAACTTCGAAGCCTGCCCCAGTTACTCCTCCTCAGTTTTGACATGGTAATCCAAAAGGACCTTCTTCTCCTTGTACCTTTTCATAGTTGTTGTCAAAACCTAAAAAAAAATGTACAAAATTTTTGAATTAACACTTAAACCAACCAACCTTCTTAGTTTGTTGAAGTTTTCCCTGTGCCTTCGACAAGTCCTTTTCCTTCTTCAACAGCTCGTTAGCCTTATTCACGAGATTCAAACTGACCTCATTGAATATCTTCTCCTTACTAGAGAGCTCATCTTTCAAAGCCTTGAGCAACATTATCTTCTCATTCAGTTCCCGATTCTGTGAGACCAATTTGTAAGTCATGTCGTTGTAAGTCTCTGCTGCAAGATAAATCCCATTCTTGTCCCGAGTACTCCTTGAGTACTGTCCTCTTTGAAAGTTTCTGGTTCACTTCCGGTTGATTCTGAATGTTCTTGGCTCGATGGACATACTCCAAGGTAGGTACTCAGAGTATCTTTGCCCTTCTCCAGCAACTTGTACACATCGTCCTTGCTATGTACTGGGATCTCTTCAAGCCCTTGAATAATGACAGAAACTTTCTTGGTACTGTCGTCGAATATTCGAATTTTTGTCGAATCTTCCGACGAAAGGAGATCGCAGAGTTCTTCGTTGTACAATTCTAGGTACGAGATTCGCATGGAGAACCCAACTTCCATCATTCGTAGCTCGTCGAACAAATGGCTAAGAGAACTGGGAATTATCCCAATTTCGGAAACCTATACGAAATTCATAACTAAAAACAATTCAAAGAGAAGAAAAAAATTGTTCCAACTTACATCATTCCAAGAAGATTTTAGCTCGGTACACTCTGTTCCAACCATTGTGTGGGTCTTGCCAGCGCCCGTTTGCCCATACGCAAAAACTGTATACAATTATACCCTGACCATGAAAGGACCACCGTCTCGTAGACCTTATGTTGTTTCGAATTTGGTCCGAAAGACCGATCGAATGTAAATTTTTTTGTAAGTTTGTGATTATTTCCTTTGGTGGATGGACTTCGATGACTTCTGATGATGATCGGATTCCATGTTCTCGAGCATTAACTGGTCTAGAATAATTTTATTTATTGTTTTTTTTTAATCACTTATTGAATTAAATGAGAAAACTTTTACCTAACGCGCACGTAAACTTGTATATTTTGATTTGGTTTGCAGATTCTTGTCGAATTGGCTCCAACGCCCGAGAAACTATTCATTGTAGTCAGTTTGGATTTTTAGATTGTAGTTTTTCTGAAATTTTTGAACAATATTTTAACAAATATTTATGTTGAACACTTCCAATTTAATGATGTAAATATACCTACTTTAATTCGATGTAGTTTCGGATTTTTTAGCTTATTGGATTTGGAAAATTGCTTGTTGTTGCTGTTAAATGTAAATGTAAATCCGTTATGAGAACCTATAAACCACTTAACTATAAATTAAATTCTTTACTTTTAATTGTTTGTAAGAAGTATTTATAAAACAAACTTCTTCATATTTCCTAATCACATTTTTCAATTTATAAACACAAATGTCACAAATGTCAGAATCTCACCGCTGACTAGATTGATTTTTTTGTTTGTTTTTTTTTTTTGTTCTGCTCGAGGTGAAAACATGTATACACCGATATTAATTCAACTCGTTATAAAAAATGTAAACAAAAATCTGTGCGGGGACGGAGGCGAGGAAAGTTGTCTCTCTCTATAGTATCTTCTCTCTGTCGTGGAGTGCGTTACTCTCTTGATCACTTTCATCGCCAAAATGAATTATTCCTTTTGTTCCGAAAAAATAAAAAAGAATTTAAATCAAAAAATTGCTTGTGTTGGTTGCAAGGCTGTATATCACTACAATTGTGCTAATATCACTAAGGCTGATGTGGACCACATGAAAACCAGTGGAAAAACATTTCGATGTGATAAATGTATAATCAAACGTCGATCGCTTCATATAACGGGACCTCTGGATGGTGCAACAAAGCAGACAGACATTCCTATAGACTCTGGGAAATGTATAAATGTTACACACCATCCTTAACAACCCATGTTAATAATTTTGGACAAGAACATGAATCAACTTTATTAAAGATTTATAATAAAATCACAAGTGTGGAAGATAAAATTACTAGCTTGGAAGTTACAAATAAACAATTTCTCAATTCCATACAAGAATTAAAAGAAGAGAACGCTGAGCTGAAATCAAAAGTACACTCACTTGAGAGCAGTCTCAATTGGCAAAAACAAAACTCTCTGAGAAATTGCATTGAATTTGCTGGATTGACCGATGTCGATGATTCAAACTCTTTCATCATAGCACAAAAAGTTTTTCGCGATGCATTGGGTGTAGAGATTACGAAAGAAAAAGTTGACAACTGCTACGTTAAAAAAAATTAAAAACAGGAATACCGATCGCTCTCATTCAACTTACAACAATAAAAGCATCATTTGTGTAAAGTTTCCTGATTTTGCGCTCAAAAAAGAAATAATGGAAAATCTGTCATTTGCATTAATGATGCTCTTACCAAATACACTCAGGCATTGTTTATGCAAGCGAAGGAAATTAAGAAGTCGAAGGGCTTTAAATATGTTTGGTTTAAGAATAATAAAGTTTTACTGAGGAAAGTTGAAGGTGGAAATGTCATTGCCGTAAGATCTTTTAATGATTTTTCAAAATTATAGTGCTATTCATGCACTTGCTGTTTGTAACTAAAAAATTTTTTTTTTCTCTTTGTTCCTATAAATGAATTTTGAAGATCTCATTACTAATAACTATATTTCCATCTCCAATCCAATCTCCAATTTTAAAAATGTATTCAATAATAAATCCTTTTTTTTATCCATCAAAATGTAAGAAGTTTGAGAGAAAATTTTGCATCATTAGTATCTCACATCGAAGCCTTTGCTTGCAAACCTGATTTCGTTTTTGTATCTGAAATTTGGATCTTTAATTTTGAGAAAGATGACTACTATTTACCTGGTTTCAACTTTTTTATAAATTCAAATGAAAACTATGCTGCAGGAGGAGTTGGTTGCTTTGAAAAGGAAGATTATAACTGTGTTGCCACTAAAGTACATTTTTTGAGTGCTGATGTGCTAAAAATATCATTGGAATTTAATAATGAAAAGTATGTTATTCTATGTTTTTATAGATTACACAGGTTTAGTTTGTCGATGTTTGTGGAAGAATTTTCTAATTTACTTGACTTAGAAAAAACCAAAAACCTTATCATACTTGGAGATTTTAATCTTAATATATTAGAAAACAATGCTATTACTAGTAAATACTTAGATTTGTTATATGCACATGGTTTGGTTTCTTTTATAAATGAAACGACAAGAATTGACTCTGGTACATGTTTAGACCACATCCATGGACGATTTACTAACAATTCAGAAGAACGATTTGAAAAATGTGTTTTTGATCTGACGATAACTGATCACGCTATGACAGGTTTACTAGTCAACGTAACTAAAATTAACCCAACCAAAAGCAGAAAACCATGCAACTTGAAAACAAAACTCGACTTGATTAAACTCAAATCATTTCTCTGTTTTGAGTCCTGGAATGCAGTTTATTCAGAATTAAATCCGTCAAAATCTTATGATTCTTTCATGGCAATATAAAATATGTATATTCAACAGTGTACATATACAGAACAATTAAAAAGCTCATTTGTAAAACTTAAACCCTGGATAACTAATTCCTTACTACGAAAAATAAAAACCAAAAACAAAATTAGAGTTCAGTGTTTTAAGCATCCACAAAATACGTATTTCAAAAATAAATATAAGGCTCTCTGTTCTCATATTTATAAAGAAATTCCTCTGTGTAAGAATAATTATTATAAAAATCAATTTCTTTTATCGAGAGGCAATATTAAGCAAGAATGGCGTATAGTAAATAGAATTTTAAAAAAGTCCCCAATTCCAAAAAAAGGTATTATATTAAGGGAAAATGACTTGATTATATCTGATAAATATAGTGTAGCTGAAAAATGTAATTCTTATTTTGCTTCAATAGCAGATAAACTTAAGTCGCCTTCAAATTATGCTGCATGTCATGTTTGTAATACTGGTAATAATTACATTGAACCCTTTCAAAGAAATAGTTTTTTATATGTTCAAATAACAGCTTTGGAACTTTTGTATGCAATTGGGTCTTTAAAAAATACAAATTCTTGTGGTTTTGATGGGGAATCAAATCGATTATTGAAAAGTATTTAATACTTTATTATAGACGTTCTTGCTTTCATTTTTAATATGAGTATTTATTCTGGTTGTTTTCCTGACGGCCTTAAATGTGCTGATGTAATACCTCTTTTTAAAAAAGGTGAATCCGATTGTATTCAAAACTATAGACCTATCTCGCTTTTGCCTTCAGTAAGCAAGATTTTTGAAAATGTAATTAAAAACAGGATTATTAGGTTTTTGAATAAAATAAATTTTTTAGGTCTGCACAATTCGGGTTTAGGAAAAACATATCCTCTGAAGATGCTCTACTGGACTTCTGTTCTCAATTATACAATAATTTAGACAAAAAATTAAATACAGCTGGCATTTTTGTTGACATTAGCAATGCATTCGATATGGTTAACCATGATATTTTGATTAAGAAACTTTATAAAGCGGGATTTAGGGGATTTATACCTTATCTTACCTGGCAAATAGGACTCAAAGAGTAAAATTAGATGAAATAAGAAGTGATGCAAGATATATGCGCATAGAAGTGCCACAGGGATCTGTTTTAGGGCCTATACTATTCCTTATCTATAAAAATTCGTTATTCAATCTTAATTTTAAAGGCGTACTTAAAGCTTTCGCTGATGATATAGGTTGTGTATATGGCTCAGTAAGTTTTTTAGAGCTAGTTTCAGATATAAACTGGGATCTAAATTTATTTAGAATATGGTTTGCTGAAAACAAACTAATTATTAGTTCGAAGACAAAAATTATGTTTTTTAGTTTGTCCAACGAACACGCCTCAAATGTAGATATTATTTATCATGCAATTAACCTACTGTGCTTGTTACTCTTCTAAAACTTTTTTGAGTAGTGTTGCCTGTTCAGAAAATTGCTTTATAATTGAACAAGTTTATGAGTTCAAGTACTTGGGGTTAATATTTGATTCAAATTTGTCTTTTTCAAATCACACTGATGCTCTGAGGAAGTACTTTCGCTATACACTAAGACATTTTTATTATTTGAAACGTGTCTGCTCTACTAAGCTACTAACTGTTATTTACTACGGAGTTTATCAGTCAAAGCTACAGTATGGCATCTGCTGCTGGGGTGGTACATACTTTAACAAAATTAAATTAACAAAAATTAAATTAACTTCTAATCCTCCAAAAACACATTATAAGAAAAATCTGTATTAAACACCGCCTGCATCACAGTTTTCCTTTGTTTGGAGATTTGAACATTCTTCCAATACGTCATCTTTACTGCTTTAAAGTTTTAAAGGTTTTTTTGCTAGATCTGGCAATCTCAACGTTATGGTCAGTTATAATATTCGCGGTAATTTCTCTAATTTAGTAACAGTAACCATCTATCGAACTACTGCCTTTAGACAGTTTTACTCTGTTTTATCGTGTCGCTTGTTTAATAAACTTCCTTTTTCTATTAGAATTATTAGATCAGGTAGTACATTTTTGAAATAACTTAAGACCTGGTTATTTAATCTAGAATTCAATAGTATTGAAACTCTCTTAAGTGTTGAAGAGTAGATTATTGATATTTTTTATTATTTTTTACTATGCATACTCTAAAACTTCTATTTTTTTTTTAAATTCTTTTCAATTTTCAAATAAATCGCTTTATATAATTTTCAAGGTATTGTATACGGGCCACCCACCCATAATTAAAAAAAAAATCTTGTAAACTTATTTCTGAAATGGGCATTAACACTATTTTATTTAAAAAACAAAATGTCACTTATGTTTCTCTTGAAAAATCAATGTATTTTCGATATTGTTACTTGAATGTAAATCTTGAGAAATAAATAGATAAAAAAAAAAAAAAAAAAAAAAAAAAAAAAAAAAAAAAAAACCATTTAAGGCAGGCATTGACATCCGCAGTAGTCGATCGAGGTATGACCGGCAAAGTTTGTCTGAAGTCACCCGCCAACAATATCATGGTGCCGACAAATATTACTTGGCTACCTCGCAAATCTTTCAGAGTTTGATCTATTCTAATGCTTCAAGTGACTTTTGTGTGCCATTGTACACTCATCCCATACAATAATCGTACACTGTTGCAAGACTTTGGCGACTGCCGACGTTTTAAAAATATTACATGTAGCCGCTTCGTTAAACTAGACGTTTAAAGGCAATTTAAGTGCAGAGTTTGCTGTATGACCACCATCAACTGATTGCATGGTCCCAAGTGCATTTGCAACATAATACAACATAACATACGTAGCATACATAGTATTATTTTTTTTTACATACAAACCTGGTGCAAATAAATACCTTTTGAGCAAAAAAAGAATCATTAAATTTGGTGTTGTCAAACTTGAGATATAAATGCATTTGTTGCAAATGTTGTGTAGTATGTGTTGCATAATGATTCATAATTATACATACTTTTCAGTTATGATCAATTATTGAATTTGCTGATTAGCTGATTGCAGGTTGCAAGTGCATTTGCAACATATGCAACATATGTAACATACATTGTATTATTTTTTTTAAACAAATACCTTTTCAGCAAAAAAAAATAATCATCAAATTCGGTGTTGTCAAACTCGAGATATAAATGGTCAAACATAAATCAAACTCATTTTTATATGTATAGAAGAAGATAAATAAATCAATAAATAAATTAATAAAATAATTTTCATCCGATTGGGAGAGAGTCCATGCTTTCGCACCATATAGCAGGACCGGGATGATGAGTGTTTTATACAGTGTCACCTTGGTTCTTCTCGATAGGCCCTTACTCCTCAATTAATAACTCAGCCCAAAGAAACAGCCATTAGCAAGAGTTAGTCTGGGATTTGGAAAAAAGCAGGGAAAAAATGATATGAAATTTTATTGATCACTTAAAAATCACTAGTTAAAAGGTTTTTTTGGAAAAATTTCGTATACTGCTAAGAATTTTAAGAAATTTTGTTTTCAAAATCGTTCGACCAGTTTTTTCAAAAAACAATTTTTTTTTGAAAAACTTTTCGAAAAAATGTTCCGAATATTTTTTGAGTATGCCAACTTCTAGCAATCCGTAGTTTTTATTAAAAAAAAAAAATTCTAAAAAAATAAATCAAACCGTTTTTGGAAAAATCAAAAAATAAAAAAAAATTGAATTTTTTTTTAAACTCAAAAAAGTTTTTTTGAACAATTTAAGAATTTTTATTGTATTGCGTTTATAAAAAGGCTCCTATATTAAAAATTTCATCGAAATCCGTCAAGTGGCTTACGAGAAAATCTGATTTAAAAAAAAACCGGTCCTATGGGAGGTACCGTTATAAGACTTTTCCTGAAAAATCTATTCCAACCAAAACATAAAGTTTGCACAAAAAACACTATTCAGAAAGTTTTATCAAAATTGTAGGAGCCGTTTTTGAGAAAAATTAATTTTTCACTAAAAATCGTATGGCAGGTACCGTTAGTTTAAGAGCTAGAAAGCTAATTCCAAAAATACCTCTGTAGGACTTCATAATAATACTATGAACCAAGTTTGAAGCAAATCCACAAAAAAAAAATTTTTTTTAACGAATGCATAACTTGCCTTATAGTACATATAATCGCAAGTAAAAATATTCAATCCGCAATTTAGTTACCCATTTGTACAAAGCTATATAGGGAAAAACAAACATTTAAAATCTTTCGATCAGTTTCTTTAAAAAAGATTTTTTGAACGACTTTCCGAAAAAATATTTCAAAAATTGTTTCAATACAAGAACACAGAGATATCTTAAGTTTCCATCATTTCAATCTCAAAAAAAACTGAATTATTTTAATTTTAAAAATCGAAAATTAAAGATATCAGAAATTTTTAAATGCAATATTAATTGAATTTTAAATGACTTCCTTTTTCGAGAAAATTTAAATTCTTGTTAGTGATTGTACAGTAAGTACATACCTAGGTACTTCACGGAAAGAATTTTTAGATCAGATCAAGAAAAATGAGCTGCAAATCACGAAAATCTTATGCAGTTTCTCACCCTAGCTCGGGATTTTGTAAATTACGACTCCTTGTTCGCAATTTTCAAAATTGAACGAAATGAAGATATTGCCACTCAAAAATAGCAAATTATCACTTTTTTGGGTCAATAATTCGATCCTGAGAAATAAAACATTGCCATCGCGAATCGAAAATTGATCCAAATTTGTATCAATTTTATATGTACTCGATTGTAAATTGCAAAAAGCGAGTCGTAGATTTCCATCTTTTTGTTTTGAATCAAAAATATGTTTTTTAAAAAATGAGTGGTAAAGTCGTAAATTGCAACCCCATTTTACTCAAATTGTAACAAATTATATTGCTTTGAGAGAGGAGGAACGTTGTCTATTTATTGAAAAGCATTTATTATTATTTATTGAAAAATGTAACTTTTACTTACTTGGCTGATTCTAGGAATCGAACTCGAGACCCTCTGCATACCAACCTAGCACACATCTACTAGGCCATGGTGATGCATCCAAGTCGGATATCAAAATTAATAATAAGAAGCAACCTGAATATGAGTTACATTTTAGAGGTGTTTTGAATTAAGATTATGTTTTATGAGCGAGAAAAATATAGTCGTCTTATTTTGGACGTCTAACCTCTAATGTACAATTTTTTGTGATGATCATTTAAATAAAGGTAAGAAATTGTATATAATGTGTAGTTGAAGTTCAACCTTGTACTCCCTATGTACATAATAGAACTACAAAAAAGGCATTATTGGAGACACAAGCGGGGGGGCAGGGCCTAATGACTTATATTCTGAACGATTCCTGTATGTGCGTTGATATTCTGGTGGAATATCATTTCCCGCTGAATCCGAATGGCTTACAAAGATCTACTTTTAATATTAACCAGATTTATTATCCGAGGATTTTACATTTCCTCAAAAGAGACAGTACCAAAAAAAAAAAGATAATTATTAGTTGGAGGCAGGGATCGAACTCCGGACCTTCGACGTAGCCGTCAGACACACTTGAGTTGATTTTAATACTCAGTGATTGTAAATCACGACCAAATTTTAGCAAATCCAGATTGGTAAAAAGTATTAATGGAATTATTCCCTTGAAGTAGTAAATTGCGACAAAAAGGTTGTAATTTACTTTGAAGGGCACAAGCTTGAATTATAACTTTTAATTGTAAATCTCAATTTAGGAATTGTTGTAATTTGAGATGAATTGAAAGTTAAATTGCCAATTGTTCTATCAGTTTCGAATCAAAGCGCCGTGATTTACAAAAAAAACATGTTTTGTAAATTGCAACTGAATATTTCGCAATTGGTGATTTTTCAATTCTCTCCGTGTTATAATCGCAATGAATAATTGAAAAAAAAAAATAAAGTACACGACTGGCCTGGGTCGTACGAACTTGCTCTAATGTGTTAAAATGGTCTTGTGGGCTTGAGATTTTGGGAAAAAGCGTTAAAAAAATCGTATGAAATTTTATAAATCACTTAGAAATCAATACCTAAAATGTTTTTTTTGAGAAAATGAAGTAAACCATCAGGTTTCTTTTACTTTTTCGAATTTGTACAAAAAAAAATTTTAAAAACGTTTGACTAATTTTTTTCAAAAAACAGTTTGTTTTGAAAAACTTTTTCCAACTTCTAGCACTTTGTACTTTTTATCAGAAAAGTAAAATTTAAAAAAAAATAGGTTAAACCGTTTTTGGAAAAAACAAAAGTAAAAAAAAAAAATTTTAAACTTTTTTAGAAAACTCAAAAAAACTTTTTTTGAAAAATTTAAGAATTTGTATAATTTCTTTTATAAAAAAGCTTCTACATTAAAAATTTCATCGAAATCCATCAATTGGCTTACGAGAAAATCGGATTTCAAAAAACCGGTCCTATGGGAGGTACCGTTATAAGACTTTTCCTGAAAAATCTTTTATAACCAAAACATAAAGTTTGCACATAAAACACCATTCAGAAAGTTTTATCAAAATCGTAGCAGCCGTTTTTGAGAAAAATAATTTTTTCACTAAAAATCGTATGGCAGGTACCGTTAGTTTTAAAGCTAGAATGCTAATTCCAAAAACCCCTCTGTAGGACGTCATAATAATACTATCTACCAAGTTTGAAGCAAATCGATTCAACCGTCTAGGCTGCAGGTGCCGATACAGACGGACGGACAGACAGACAGACAGACAGAATTGTCGGACCCACTTTTTTCGACTTCTCTATCATCGTAATGTCATGTCTGATTGTTTTTTTTTACGAATGCATAACTTGCCTTATAGTACCTATAATCGCAAGTAAAAAACTACTGTTTTAATTGTATAGGTACATAGGTAAGTTTGGTTTTTAGACATCCAATATAAGAAAATCGATATACAGGGTGTCCCGAAACTCAACGTCAAGCGGGCACCGGGTGAAAGGGTAGGTTATGTCCGTACTGGGAAAAGTAAGGAAAAAAATCCATCTCGCTTTGTTTAGTAAAAATAGTAATATTTATAAAAATTATAAAAATCGTTACACTAGACCACACTTTTAGGTACTGTGGTCACAAATTTTCATATTTTGCGGTGTTTATTTTTTTATGTTATCCTTACCAACTATGCTATTATTCCCAATTAAAAATCCAAAAATAAATATCGTAGTTTTCGTAAGAAAAATAAAATTTGACGGAGTCATGGTGAAATTTTTTTTTAAACTTAACTTTGATACTTCATACTTTAAAAAAAATGTACCGCACTACCCTCGGCAAGTTATTTAAAAAGTTGGCCCATTTTACCAAGATTTCAAGATGGTACAACACTTGCTAATTATTCACCCATAAAAAATATTATCAAAATTTAAACCGCTGTGGAGCATTATAAATTAGGACTAAAAAATTGGAAAGTATTGTATTGTTCCCTTTTTAAATAACTTGCCGAGGGTAGTGCGCTACATTTTTTTTAAAGTATGAAGTATCAAAGTTAAGTTTAAAAAAAATTTCACCATGACTCAGTCAAATTTTATTTTTCTTACGAAAACTACGATATTTATTTTTGATTTTTAATTGGGAATAATAGCATAGTTAGTAAGGATTACATAAAAAAATAAACACCGCAAAATATGAAAATTTGTGGCCACAGTACCTAAAAGTGTGGTCTAGTGTAACGATTTTTATAATTTTTATAAATATTACTATTTTTACTAAACAAAGCGAGATGGATTTTTTTCCTTACTTTTCCCAGTACGGGCATAACCTACCCTTTCACCCGGTGCCCGCTTGACGTTGAGTTTCGGGACACCCTGTATGTGTATATGTTCCTAATAAACTTCAAAACGACATTACCGATTTTCATGAAATTTACGGGCAATCTTATGACTGTATCGAGTTTTTTTTTTTTTTTTGCTAAAGTAAAGTGCTTTCCATACTAAGCCGGGCTGCGAGTATTAAATAAAATCTTTGATTTGGTTTTCTATTGGGTAATTATTGTTTTGAACTCTACCTGTTAGCTCCTATGCCAAATGCAGATGTGTATTCTTACTTTCTGAGCCTGTACGTGTATTATAATTTAATTACTATGATTGATGATTTTTACTTGCGATTAAAGGTACTATAAGGCAAGTTATGCATTCGTAAAAAAATTTTTTTTTTGGACAATCAAACATAACATTACGGTAATAGAGAAGCCGAAAAAAGTGGGTCCGACAATTCTGTCTGTCTCTTTGTCCGCCTGCCTGTATCGGCACCTACAGCCTAAAAGGCTGAACCGATTTTCTTCAAACTTGTTTAATAGTATTATTATGATGTCCTACATAGGAGTTTTGAGAGTTCTAAGCATAAAACTAACGGTACCTGCCATACGATTTTTAGTGAAAAATTAATTTTTCTCAAAAACTGCTCCTACGATTTTGATAAAACTTTCTGAATAATAATTTCCGTCAAAACTTTATGATTTGGTTGGAATACAATTTTCAGGAAAAGTCTTATAACGGTACCTCCCATAGGACCGGTTTTTTGAAATCAGATTTTCTCGTAAACCACTTGACGGATTTCGATGAAATTTTTAATATAGGAGCCTTTTTATAGACGAAATAATAAAAATTCTTAAATTTTTCAAATTTTTTTTTTTTTTTTTATTTTAAAAGTTAAATTTTTTTTTTTTACAAATTGCTAGAAGTTGGCATACTCAGAAAATATTTGGAATATTTTTTCGAAACTTTTTTCAAAAAAACTGTTTTTTTTAAAAAAACTGGTCAAACGATTTTGAAAAAAAAATTTCTTAAAATTCTAAACAGTAAACGAAATAAGATGATTTACTTCATTTTTTCCAAAAAAAAAAACATTTTAACTAGTGATTTTAAAGTGATCAATAAAGGAGGATGGGCAATTTGGTCCAACCCACCAACAGAAACAAGACATACGTCGTTGCATCTCATATCTGTTGGTGTGGAGGAAGGTAAGTACCAGGATGCACCCAAAAAAGAGTGAATAACAATATTTTTTATCTCTGGTCTGATACGGATTACAACTTGCTGCCCAAATTGAAAAATATTGGACTTGAACAGATCTTGCCAATGATATTTTTCTTTTGGTTGTTGGTGGTAGAATAAGAAAATGCAGTTGCAGTAGAAAAGGGGTATCTTTCAATGTCCATTATCTCAACTCTCCCATTGTTTAGAGCTTGGTGACCATACTAAAGTTTGATGTACTCGAGAAGACCTTTCTAACGATATGCATCTCATTTCTGTTGGTGTGAAGGAAGGTAAGTACCAGGATGCACCCAAAAAAGACTCATTAACAATATTTTTTATCTCTGGTCTAATATGATTTACAATTTGATGCCCATATCGAAAAATATTGGACTTGAACAGATCTTTAGAATGCTATGTTTCTTTTGGTTGTTGATGGTAGAATAAGAAAATGCAACGGTGCAGTAGAAAAAGGGTAATTTTCAATGTCCATTATCTCAGCTCTCCCATTGTTTAGAGCTTGGTGCCCATATTAAAAAACCTTCCATTTGCAAAGACCTTTCCAGCGACGTATGTCTTGTTTCTGTTGGTGGGTTGTACCAAATCCCATACAAAATTGCCCATCCTCCTTTCATATCATTTTTTCCCTGCTTTTTTTCCAAAATCTCAAACCCCAAGACCACTGTCACACATTAGAGCAAGTTCGTTCGACAAAGTCGTGCACTTTATTTTTGTCGTAAAAGCTGACTACATTGCGGGTGGCATTGGTACAGTGGATGTACTGGTTTTAGCTTACCTAGAGTTGTGGGTTCGAGCTCTAACATGTGCAGCAATTTTTCTATATTCCCCCAGTTTCAACTAGATGCCACCGGTGGGATTTGTGTGACATAAGTTACACCTTATTCTAAATCCACTGTACCAACTAAAAAACTTTTTTCCTATCTCTCTATTCCCTCTAACTAGTGCCATGCAAAAGACCTAAAGTCTTACAGACGTGAAATCAAAATTATAATTAAAACATAAGCAAGAGCTACAGTACGTTTGCAACGAACTGTTGGATACCCTATTCCCCATATTTTTGTATGTGCATGCGTCTGCCTCCCGCAAATAGCCGATGTTTCAGAAAAAAAATTCTTCTTTAGCAGACAGAAAAAAATTCAATAACATTAATTTTATGCGGTGTGATGTTCAATTAGTGCTGGCGTAATAAAAAAAGGAGTGCGCCACGCCCAAAGTTAAAACGTTTTATTGTCAAGGCAATTGTTATGAGCTCAGTGACATTCAATTTTATTCTTGCAGATCGATTTGGACAAAACAAGACAAAACTTAAATTTTTAAAAATTAGATTTGGAATGGAATAGCGATTATGTGTGTTTTTTTTAACAATTCTTGGACCACACTCTGCTACGTAACCATGGAATATAAATCCAAGTGTTCATCTGTTTACTTCAAAACTGCGACCGATAGTTAAAAAACGTTAAAAAAATTAATGCATTATACGACTTTTGACGGAAACGCGCCCTTTAAAAGTGGGCGTGTCTAAAAAAATTTAAGCACTAACTGCGCTTTGATCAGTATTTAGGCATATGTGTAAGACTACAGCTGAATCGAGTAGTTTTTAAACAATCTTACCTGAACAAACGTATTTTATCAAAATCACGCCTTTAAAAGTGGGCGTATTGAAAAAATTTACACAAGAAAATGTTAAGATATATTTTTCAAATAACAAACGGAGGGAAAAAGGTTTAAATTGAATATTGATAGTAGGTACATTAAATTTTTAAAACTACGTTTTTCGTTCTTTCATAAAAAGTGGGCGTAAGCCATGCCCAAAATTCAAAAAAAAATTTTATACACAAACTTTTTAGTTTCTATTAAGAGATGCAAAATTTTGGCTTGCGGATTCATTATAAATACCGTTCATTTACAAAAACAATTTTTGTATAGTTTCTAATGAAAAGTGGGCGTCAGCCACGCCCAAAATCAATTTTTTTGATTTCATACACAAGATGTTTATATGCCAGTAAGACCCACAAAAAATATTGATGTTTTTGTATGAAAAATAGGCGTAAGCCACGCCCAAACTGAAATATTTTTGTTTGATTGGAAGAAAGTTTACCTAAAGCTTACGTGTGCAAAATTTTAGCGTTATGCTTTTATCGTAACTGTACAAAAAAAAATAATTTAATTTTATTAAATTGAGGTTGTTCAACAAAAATGGCGGTTGTGGGCGCGTTTGTGGGCGGATTTTACCGGTTCAAGAACTTAGCCTTACTCTTGAACCAAAGATTAT